>JAODPA010004508.1:0-13984 GCA_025585075.1 Nepenthes mirabilis | reverse complement strand
GAATTTTGGTGCTCTAATGGGTAGTATGGGAGGCCGTAGGTTTGAGAGTTTACAAACGTATATGCAGTTGTTTGTGTAAACTAAAATATATGTATAGGTACACAGGAGATAAACATACATACCTTCATATATATGTGCGCACCACTGAAATCGGCGCTTGAACTCCACTTGAGTGAGTCTCGAGTGTGGATGTGTCTGTAGCAAACTGAAATTTGCGCTCGAGCTCCACTCGAGCAAGTCGCGAGTGCGGACTACCTCTGTGCTGCTCGTCGTGCACGAGCACCCCGATCATCGCACAAATATTGCAAAATCCTTCTATAATTATCCATTTGTTACGGCACTCACAAGTGAGTGACCAAAACCCAACAAGAAAGAGAGAAAAAATTTGAGAAGTTGCCTAGTGAAAATTTTAAGTATGAGTTGTTTTTCTCTTTTATGACTAGTGTTCATTTTGTAGTTACGAGATCATGAAATAACTTATTCCATTTTTAGTCAGTCACAAACAGAAGAAAAAGTCCTTTCACAATTTTTAGTATTTAGTATTGTTTATACTTTTCAAATCCACTCGTCAAAACTAAAAGAAATTTTGATAGCTATATGTCTACACATAGGCCGCCAGGATGATCAGGGTTTAATTCGACTGCTTACTGGCCGCTTTGATGACCAAGATTTATTTCGATCGTTTATGAGCTGCCTGGATGACCAGGGTTTAAATCGATCGTTTATGGGCCGCCTGGATTATTAGGATTTAATTCGACAGCTTATGAGCCGCCTAGATGACCATGTTTAATTACGAGCGGGTGAAAATCTGTCCGACTTAGGGGCAATCTAGGTTATTTATTTTATATAACCTACAAGCAAGTATTCATATGGAACAGAAAAAGAAAGGAAAGAAAAACATGGCACAATGAAAATAAGAAAGAATTTTTTTATTAATTATAACGAATGTTACAAGCATGCTCATGTCATACAGATGACTTACCTGGGTCTTCACTGGAAGTAACATTTAAGGTGGACCCCATTCCACGTTTGTAGGACCAACTTGCCGTTCTCTATTCGGAATTTGTACGCTCTATTCGGCAGAATGGCTAAAACTAGAAACGGGTCTTTCCAATTCGGAGAAAGCTTGTTCCGATTGGTGGTCTTAGCTGTAGCCTCTATACTTCGTAAGACCTGGTCTCCAATTTTGAATTGCCGTGCTTTCATTTTTTTGTTGTAATAGTGGGCGGCTCGTTGGTAGGCGGTTGTCCGCATCCTAGCTACGTCGCGAGCTTCCTCTAGCAAATCTAGGTGTTTCCTTTTCTTCTGAGAGTTACCAAGCGAATCAAAATCTTCGATCCTAAGACTTGGTAGCCCGATCTCAAGTGGAATTAGCGCTTCAATCTTGTAACAGAGGCTGAAAGACGTCTCGCGAGTTGGTTCCTTTGGAATAGTCCGGTATAACCATAGGACGGAGGGTAGTTCTTCGACCCAGGAGCTCCCTGTGTCCTCCAGTTTGGTCTTTAGATCGTGGAGTAGCCTACGGTTGGTGACTTCTACCTGTCCGTTTGCCTAGGGGTACGCCACTGAAGTGTGGGCAAATCTAATACCTAAACTGGTGTAATACTTGATGAAGCATTTTTTCGAGAATTGGGTTCCGTTGTCAGTCATGATGACCTTGGGAACGCCAAATTGGCTCACTATACTCTGGCTGACGAATTTCAGTGCATTGTGCTCAGTTATGTTGGCCTACAGGGCAACTTCAACTCATTTGGTGAAGTAGTCGATGTTCGTGATGATGAACTTCTTTTGCCCAATTGAGATGAAAAATTGGCCGAGAATATCAGGCCCCTATTGCGCGAAAGGCTAAGGAGTTTGAAGGGATCTCAGATTCACGGGCGGCTGGTGGTGAAAATTACCATGGAGTTGGCAATTCTCACACTTCTTCGCGAACTCTAGGGCGCCCTTCCTCATTGTCGGCCAATAATATCCCTAGCGCATTACTTTGAATGCTAGGTTCTTGCCACAAATGTGCAATCCGCATATTCCAAGGTGAACTTCGCTAAGATGTAGTCGGCCTCCTCAAGAGTAAGGCACCGAAAGTACAGAGTCGAGTAACCACGCCGATATAGCCGTCTGTCGACTATCATGTACCAGCTGGTCGTCTTCTTGATCGGTTTGTCTTCGTCCGCGTTATCCGGCAGCACTCTATTCGCCACACAAGTCTAGTAAGGTGTTATCCAATTTTCAGCGTTAGAGATTTGCATTACTTCCTGCTCCTCCGTGCTGAGAGTGCTCAGGACTTTCCTCATGTCTCTCGAGTACTGCTCTGGGTTTTCGATTGCTGCTGCTCTAACAAGTTGGTCGGCCCCGTCCTTCGCCTTGGCCAGGTATTTGGCTAAGAGAGGGTTGCACACCTTGAAACTCTTATTAATTTGGTTAACGACTAACTCTGAGTTGCTGTAGACGGTTAGCCGCTTAGCTGAATATTCTTTGGCTAGTTGTAATCCGGCTAACAGGGTTTCGTACTCGACAATGTTGTTGGTGGCCGAAAAATCGAGTTTGAGGGAATACTTCACCTCAAACTCGTCTGGGGTCCTCTGGACCACTCCAACATCACTGCCTGAGTTTATAGACTATTTGTCCACATTGAGAACCCATTCTGGCTCTTCTGGGTAGTAATCCGCGTCCTCAATGGGATACTCATCGACGATTGGGGTCGTGGTCTCAATGATGAAGTTGGCCAGAGCCTGCCCCTTGATGGCTGGCCTAGGTTGGAACTCAATTCGAACTCTCCAAACTCGATTGCCCACTTAACCAGCCGTCCAGAAACATTTGGTTTCTAAAGGATGTTCTTCAGTGGCTGGCCAGTCAGAACGATCACGCGATGATCTTGGAAATATGGTCTCAGTTTCCGGGCTGAGAAGACAAGTGCCAAATCAAGCTTTTCAACGCGCGGATAGCGTGTCTCTGTGTCGGTCAACGTCTTGCTCACATAGTAGACCGGCCGTTGAAAGTCGGAATCCTAATGTATGAGGACAGAGCTAAGAGCCACTTCTAACACTGTCAGGTAGATGTACAGCTCTTCTCCATCCTTGGGTGACGTTAGCAACGGTGAACTGGTCAGGTATTGCTTTTAACTCATCGAAGGCTGCTTGGCACTCTGTAATCCATTGGAAACCGTTGGCCTTAGTCCTCCTGAGAGCCTTGAAGAAAGGCTGATACTTATCCCCCGACTTTGTCAAGAAGCGGGTCAATGTTGCCAGTCATCTGGTTAGCCTCTGAATATCTTTGACGCTTCGTCACGGAGACATGCCCGTGAGGGTCTTGATTTTCTCTGGGTTTGCTTCGATCTCTTGCTGAGAGACGAAACCCAGGAATTTCCCTGAGGCCACTTCGAAGATGCACTTTGAAGGATTTAACTTCATCTGGTGTGTACGGAGTACCTCAAAGGACTCATTCAGACTGCGAATATGGTCACTGGTGGTCTTGCTCTTAACGAGCATGTCGTCGACGTACACTTCCATATTGCGGCTGATCTGCTTCTCGAATATCTTGTTCACGAGCCTTTGATAAGTGGCACTTGTATTCTTTAGACCGAAAGGAATTACCTTGTAGCAGTAGGTACATTGGTCGGTCATGAACGAGATATGTTCATCGTCCTCTAGGCTCATCCGGATCTGATGTAACTCGAGTAAGCGTCCATGAAGCTTAGCAGCTCGTGTTCAGAAGTCGAGTTCACCAACAAGTCAATCCTGAGTAAAGGGAAGCTGTCTTTGGGTAGGCTTTATTGACGTCGATGAAGTCGACACACATCTTCTATTTTTCGTTGCTTTTCTTTACCAGGATGACATTCTGGGTATTGGACTTCTCTGATGAAGTCAGCGTCCAACAGCTTTTTCACCTCCTCCTTGATGACTACGAGCTTCTTGGTTCCTCCGCTTCTGCCTGACGGGTTTGCTGTCGAGATCGAAGCCCAACTTGTGGACTAATAGTCCGGCCGAAATTCCAGGCATATCAGTGGGTGTCCATGCAAAAATGTCAGCATTCTGTCTTGAGAACGCTATCATCTCGTCACGTAGTGTTTCGACGAGTGAGTCCCCAATCTGCACACACATCTCCAGGTCCTCCGAATTCAGTGGTACTAGATTGGTAGCCTCGTCAGACTGCACCTACTGCAAGGTTGTTTCGTCTCGATGGTCCAGTTCTCCTGCAATCCTTGCGCCGCCGCCTAGAGTAATCTGGGACATGTAACATGTCCGCTTAGTGACTTGGTTACCCAACACTTCATTGATATCGCATGCTATTGGGAACTTTATTTTCAAATGCGGTATGAAAGTGATGGCTCCAAATGCTGCTAGGCACAAACAGTCTAGGATAGCGTTGTACACGGAGGGCAGGTCAACGACTAGGAAGGCGAGTGCATGACTCGCCATCCTGAGGTACGTGCCCAGGGTAACCTATAACTGTGTCATTCATTGGGCAGTCACTGGTTCGTTGTTTAGTTCATAGAGTAGGCCTTCGACAGGTTTCAGTTAATTCTTTTTTAGTCCAAATTTAAAGGAGGAATCGAGATAAAGCAAATCCTTTGAGCTTTGGTAGTCTACGGTAACCTACAAACTTGTTTTAGTTGGTAGTCTACGGTACCGTTTGAAACGAGTGCAGATATAATAAAGGGATTAGCGTGTGGGGAAATTATATAATCCATGTCACTATCACTAAAGCTAATAACATTCTCTTCTACTCGCTGCTTCTTCCGCCTAGCTTGTCGCTCCTTATGATCTGCTTGGGTCTTGCCGAACCGGATTGTGATCATGTTAACTACTCCAGCCGTGACCTGGTTCCGTGGTCGAGACGGCTCTAGTCCTTCCTCGCCTGAGGTGCCGAAACTCTGTCTAGGATTCCTGACAAATCTGGTGAGATGACCCCTCTAAATGAGCTCCTCAATCTCTAGCTGGAGTGTCTTGCAGTCCTCCGTGGTGTGTCCCAGAGGTCGATAGAAATTATAGTACTTAGTTGGATTTCCTCCCTCAGTATTCTTCGGTGGTTTAGGCCACTTGATGAACTCTTCATGAATCTGCACGAGGACATTAGACCGTATATTAGTCAGGGGAGTCAGGCTGAGCGGCTCGTATTCCTACGGTCCAGTGCTCCGGTCCTATCCTGCTTCCTGCGGGGATTGTTGCCACCACCGTTCTTCATCTTTCTCTCGGCCAGGAAAGAGATAGGCTGGTCGGTCCTATCAGGATGCTTTGCCTCGTTGGCCTCTTCACTCGCTGCGTAAGCCCTGGTGATAGACTCGACTTCTCGGAAGGTCTGCGGGTTCTTGTGCGCTAGGTGCCTGAAGAAGTCACCGTGTGTCAACGTGGAGATGAAACTGCCAAACTTCATCTCCTCAGTGAGCCTGGAAATCTTTCTAGCTTCTACTACAAAGCGTTCTAGGAATTTCCTCAGGTTCTCTCCCTGGCTTCATCTCCTCCTGACGGCTGGAAACGTACTGAACCAGGCATATATCAGTGACCTTACGGAAGCTTTGGATCAAGTCTGATGGGAGCCAGTGGAATCAGATGCAGGCATCTCCCTTTAAAGTGAGAGGGAAGCAATGGCACATTGCTGTATCCTCCAAGCCCTTGAGACTCAGATGGGTACGGAAGTGATCCAGATGATAGATAGGATCAGTGCTTCCATTGTAAGAATCCAGTGTTGGCATCTTGAACTTTGTCGGTAGTGGACGATTCAAGATTTCAGCTGTGAAGGGAGCTTTGTCCAGATCAACGGCATGTTCGCTATCATCCTTGAATACGTGGTTCCAAATCTTCTCAACTTTTGCTTTCACTCGGGAGGTGTTTTCAGATCTTTTGGAATTGAAGTAGGTTCTCAACTCCGTTCTTTTAGCAGTGCGGCGTGTAGTCGGCAGGCTACTGCAGCTGGTAGATCGGACAATCTTGGAGGCTCCCTCCTGAGCCTGAGGCCTGGGCTTTTTCCGAGAGTATTGGGGATTCCTCTCCGAGCTCTCATCGGGAGTCCCAAGGCCCAAGTGTCCTTCAAGTCTTGGACGGCTCTGGGCGTTGGAAGCCTCCGGAGCATGAGAGTTGCCCGACCTCGTCTTCTTCGCCAACTTCTTCTTCCTCTAGCTTCCTCTTTTGAAAGCGAGAACAGGAACTGCGGAGGGCGGAGTTCCCTGCTTCTTATCCTAGCTGGTGCAGAGTATCCGGAGCATTTTGGTCATGTTACTCATCTGCTCCTCCAGGTTTTGAAAAAATGATGCGGGTACCCCTCCGACCAGGTTACCAGCAAAGTCGTCCTAGTCATGGGAGGCTGCATCTCTAGCCGGAGCGCTAGCTTGGGCTCTGGTGTTCACCTTTTTGATTGACAGTACTGACTTGGAACAGACAGTACCAATTATGCGTCTTGAATCTAAGTTTCAAACAGATTCGAGTCAAGTTGTTCGTCTGATTCCGACTCCATCCACTAAGTCTCGGATTCTGAACACCATAATTTTAAATAAGATGTCAAGTGACGGCAAGATGTGGTCCCACCGAAAACATTGCGACGCTCATGTCAGTAAGCAGCCTTCAAAGAATAGGAGGATGCAGAATGAATGCAGGGTGAGTGTTTGTGGATGTGGGAATGCTCTCGTAGACAGAGAGGCTTTGGGTGTTCATGGGAAGTAAGTTCTCTAAGTATTGAGTTCGCTGGGAATTAGCTGTAGAGAGAGAAAGAGCGTTGGGATGCTCGAGTGTATGAGAGCTTCTGAGAGCTCTGTAATTGGTTGAAAACGATTGTGAGCAAGAGAAGACGTTGCCTTTGAAGAGAGCTTTTATAGCCTTTTATAGATATGGCCCTGGGCTGCCTTCCTTGTGTAGAGGGGTTTGATACTCACGCTCTGCAAGGGATCATTGCCTTTTTTGCGTAGACGTGAGCGCCTTTTTGGTTGTAACGGTTAAAGGGCTAATTCCCTTCCTTCTGCGTTTCGTAACCGTTAAAGTTTCCATCAGACAGTGCGTGAATCTTGGCCTCTTCCTCTCAAGATGTGTTTTGATTCTGGAGGTGGCCGTTACAATGAAATTTGTCTTCTTTAGAGATCCACAAAATTAGGGCAGATGACCGTTGTGGCTTGAGGACGAACATGTGGACCACTCTAGGCTTGGGCCACATGCATCCTGGGCTTCAGCCGGTGTACTAGTCCCTTTTTCGGTCAACGGAAGCGTTGACCTTACTTGGCTCTGATGAGTCGCCCTGATCTTGGGCCTTTGCTGACTCACTAGCATTTCGTTCGGTCAACGACAGTGTTGACCATCCAGGCGGAAATGGGCCGCTGAGGATTTGGACCGTTTTCTCCTTCATAAGCCAGCCCGTTACTGGCATTCCCATCAATTACATAATTTAAATTTTGCAACTTGTTTGGTAATTGTTCATTCTCTTTTATTTTGTCTACTTTAATCTAAAATACTTCCAAGGAATTGAGTTGGCAATATCAAGACAAGGTATATTCCTTTCTTGAAGGAAATATGTACTCCCTCTGTTGGTAGAAGTGTGACTACTTAGTTGTAAGCTCGCTGAGGCTCAAACTTTTCTGAATCAAAAACATGAAGGTTGAGACCAAATACCAATGGATAAGGAAAAGTACCAATAATTGGTTGGTAAGTTAATCTACTTACCACACACCTGCTCAGACATTGCATATGCAGAACACGACATTCATAAGAAATTCACAAAACAGAGACCATTGAAAGAAGAAAAGGTGATACCTACTCCTAATAAAGGACCCTATCCAGAAACATACTAGCTTCCCACCTCCTTTATTCTTAGTACCTGCTATGTCAATCACATCTGTGTAAACCATTTCATGTTTAGCTTAGTTTTGAATCTAGTCTTAGCTACCTAAATGGAAATTTAAAGCTTTCATGCCGCTATTTAAAGAATGAAAATAATAAGTCAATTTATGCATTACCCGAGTGAAGACCACATGGATACAATGGCTCAAATCCTTTGGTATCAAAAGCCACCTCCTGGGAAAAGGTTTTACAATCTCAAAAAATAATCATTGCAGCATCAACGATTATATTGATGTATATTAGACAAAATGTATTTCAAATAAGAGTCTACCTCCAAATGCATCACATTCGTAGGAGCTACTCTAGTTACATGGAGGAGTTAGAAATAAAAAATTGTTTTCTTATCCTGCACCGATTTTAAGTTAAGAGGAATGGATAAGGGTCTCTATGAGCTACTATTTCTTAGAAGGTTATTAGCTTTTTGGTTTAAAAATGAATTGTTTTTGTGATAACAGGGTTACTTTTGAGATTTTACACAATTCATTTTATTATTATAGTAAAAAATATGCCAATGTAGATCTGTACTTCATAAAAAAGAACTTTGAAGCAAAGAGGAGTATTTTACACAATTTATTTTATTAGTAGGTTTCTACTTAATAGATATGAAGACAAAGTGGCAGATGTACTCATGATGGCTGTTTCCGGCAAAGTATTCTACAACCCACTTAAAAAGCTATGCATGTAATATATTTGTTCAACAATTTTAGAGGAGTGTTGGAATGAGCTTCCAAGAATAATTGAGAAATCATAGGGGAGAATATACTTTGAGGAAATTGTACCAATTCGAGAGATTGAAGGAGGGATTGGGGAATTAGTAATCAAACCCCTAGAATTAAGTGATAGCCAAGAACATGTACAAGGATAGCATAAAATCATGAAGCCCTCTTGTACATGGACATTAATGTCTTGAGCAATATCATAAAGTATAATATTATATATATCCACTATCAAATAAAACTAGTAATTTTTCTAATCAACCACTTCGTGTTGTTCTTTGGCGTGGCATCAACCCCTTCAAATGGGATTATTTGCATCTCTGTAGATGAGAATGCCCAGTAATCTCAATTTTCAAATTTGTGAAATTTGATGTTATTAATAAAATAGGTGTTGCTACTACCCGAATCCCCTGTTTCAATTTAGACAAGAACAATCGTAACAATCAAATGGACCTACCCCAATGTTTTTTATTGGGAAGCATATGTATACTCAATGGAAAAGCTTTTCTCTGAGTAAACTATAGAGAGCAAACTAACTATAGTACATAATGCAACCTAATACGTCTTCAAATTATTTGCCAGAAAAATAATACGTCTTCAAGTACAAAGTATATAAATTTCTTCTCAAAAACGAAAGTATTACAGATGATTTGAAAAAGAAAAAAAAACTTATTATAGTATTGACTATGGTATTGTTCTTTGTTTTGCAAAGATATTGTGTCCCTTTTTTCTGCATTTGTATAAGCTTTAACAAAATAGATTGATTAGAAATTCTATCCCAAGCGTGGGAAATAAATCTGAAAAATACTGATAAAACAAGTAAAAGATTTATCAATATTCAAAATATTAAAGTTGTAAAAGATAATACAATCGTAATTCGAATAAGATTATTATAGGAACCGCTGGTAAAGTCACACAATGAAAAATGAATGAAAAAAGGAGATTATGGTGAGTAAAATTATTCAAATATACAAGCAACACTATGAAACATATACAAAAGTGAGTAATTCAGATTGTATTAGGATCAAGTTTTCACTTTTTTTAAGAATACCAAGAATTAAGAATGGAACTAGCTAATTACAACAAACGTTATCAAAAAATTTGTTACAGAATTTCTGCATGCTTTGACATTTCACGGTTCTTTTATAATCACATTATATATTTTTATGAAGGATGATTTTATCATCAACCTTGTTATCCAATTTTAGGGTTCAAGCAAACTCCAAGTTATTAGGGCGGCTCACTCCTATATGGGGTTTATGACCTGTGTTATATAGGTGCAGTTTGTTTTTCCGGTGCTAGTTTCAACTAGTACTCAAATGGTAGAGGAGGATGCTGGTGTAGGACTAGCACTCGAGTGTGAAAGACGATCGATTTGTAAATATTCAACCCTCGAACAAAAGGCTGGAAGAATCATCACACAAAATCCACACATGATTTGTGCTAGACTGATAGAATTTCAATTTGAATAGAATGCGGTTATACAATTTTGTATAGTTTTCGCAACAATTTTGACTGTTTTTTTTTATAGAAAGAAACACGACAAAGTCAAAGAAAGTTGAAAGATGGAGAGATTCTCATAGTTGAATGACATTTGTTTCAAACATTTTCTAATTTCTAGTATATTATACTAAGTTGTATGTCAGATATTTATAATGATTAGTTTTTTATTTCACTCTTGTTTGATATAATTTTCAAGTTTATTGGTATAATAGTGTGTGAAACTTTGTTGAGAATAGAGTTATATATTCATATTAAGGGTAGAGTTTTGTATTTATTTAAAAGTGGTAGTAGGTTTATATATTGATAACATGTTACGGTGGAGCTATGAGTAAACACAACAGTGTGGTGGTTTTTGTCCTTTTTTGAAGTGGTTTTGTAATGGAAGAAAATGGTATCTCTTCGACGTGGTTGATTTGTAATATGTCTCATATTGAGTGAAGTTGTTGTTCTGTTGTTCTTTGCCTAGGGGTGAAAATTAATAATGTATGATTACTCTCGAAGTTACATAGGTGAGTTTTGGGATCCCAACAAGTGGTAATAGAACATTAGTTGTTTTGATTTAGTTTGTTTGAATGATGATGTGAACAATAAAGAAAATAATTTGTTCAAGGATTATAAATTATGACATTTACAGAAACAAGATGAATAAATTTTTTTTATATAAAAGTATTGCATTCCTTGGTATTTAAAATTTAATTTCCCAACTCCAAGACTGTTAAGGAATAAGAATTGTAAGCATGAGTAATTATATAGATACATTTGATAGTTTATCAACAATAATATTTATAATCACATTTCTAAAATAACATATGCGTGAATCTTATGGGCAAAATTTATTGTGTTTTATACATTGAAGATGGGCAATAAAAAGTTGTTTTTGCTTAAGAAGATGATCAATTGATGTTCAGATTAATAGAGTTTTGTAGTTAATCACTTAAATGAGTTCCAAGAAACAATTTATTAGTTAGTTGGTATATGCATTAAGTTCGATGATAGTGTGCTTAAGCATTGGTCTCTTACTACTCTGGTGGACTCAAGATTTTTGTATCTCAGTTACTAGCTCGACTTTCAATGTATTGTGCTTATGGAATTAACCAAGTTAGTGATGGGTTTGAAAAATAAATTGTTAGATTCGGATCTAAAATATTTGGTGATTCTAAATCTGTAGGGTCAAAGTTGGCTGTTTGCCAAGTGGTAGACTTGCCAAACCGCCTGGCTGCCGAGCTATCGGGTTGCTTGAATACTATTCTATCTGAAGCTGTTCTATGAGTACTTACCCAACAAAGATTGGTTTGTTTGGCTGTCATGTTAGAATAGGTAGATTGTTAGGTAGCTTCTCATAAAAAACCATCCTACCAAGGATGGTATATTATCAAAAGGTAGATGGTAGAAAGACCATCAAATTAGAATGATGTCATACCAACAAAGATGCATAGAAGAGTGAAAAATTTGTCCAGACAATCAAGAGCTACACTCCTACCCACCAATATTCCACCAAAGCCATAATTTTCAAAGCAACTACTCAAATCTTGAGGCTAAAGAGGCATAATCTATAAAAACGTTTAGAACCACCTACTAAGATATATTTATAAACTTGGCTAAAAATTTTGAAAAATGATTACTACATAAAAGACATTAACTTGTTAAAAGGTTAATTGTCACTAAATAAAGTGCACTTTCTCCTTCAAAAGAAAATCATTTATTGATAATTGGTCATAATTCCTCAAAAGAAAAATATTTAATGACTTTTGAAAATGTTACTAAACTAGCCACAACAAAATGCTTAGAGTATATATAAGTATATAGCCTACTAAGCGAGAGCGAGTATCTCTTCAATCATGTGCTTCAATAGTGAAAATATCAAAATGATTATTAACTTTCTTGAGTTACTCTTACCTGTACCAACCCAAAATATTTGTTCATATACAAGTCTTGCAATATTTAAGTTTGCAATTAAAAAGGTTAGAGGTATCCTGTAAATAATTTACTTATCTAAAAAAATCTCATGACACGAAATATTACTTTCTAAAAGCTTAAATCTCTCCTCACTCAATATCAATCATTCTACGTTGGTTAATATTTATTGATTTGAGTATCAGAGGTTAAATCAAAAAGTTTTAAAATACTTTTAAGCTCATATTTTATTAGTATGTAAACTTCAAGTAAGAATATTTAAGAGTCTATTTCAAAATATCTGAAATCAAAACCCTAATTCATGTATGTATGCATTAGGTAGTGTCTTAAAGCAAGAGATGGAAGGAAGCTACAAATTACTTCTTTGTTACAATTTGAGGTTTTGGTTACCAAGAATACAAGAGAAATAAGGATGCAGGTCAAATGGGGAGAGATGAAAGTTGAAAATTCAAGATCAAAATTCAAACATCTCGAGTGTTATCCCTGTAGCAAAATAGGTCACATGAAAAAGCATTGATGCCAATGGAGGGCAAAAACAAGGTTGGCATTGAGAAACAAGAAAAGAAAGATCATGAGTATGATAATCATGCATTTACCACTATGGACTGTGATTTCATCATTTGGTGTGATGGGAATATAATTGATGTTGCCTGCCATTATACAAAATGAGGAGATGGAATATCGTAATTCATCATCTTATGTGTTGGAGGCTATGAGATAATAAAGATAAGTAATAATAGCATATATCAGATTATAGGCATTAGAGATGTGTATTTGGAGGCCAGTCGTGGAAGGATGTCATTACGAGGGGTGTTTGATATGTGGCTTGTGTGCATTTGAATATAATATAAGTGGGAAAGCCTAATGATAAGAAATTTTGGATCACATTTGGTGAATATTAGTGAAAACCTCCAAAAGTTTTGTTTGTTATTGCTTAAGGAAAGTAGTTCTCAAGCTCGTTGTTAATAGCAATATTTTTTCAAATTATAAATTATATAGCTCCGCATAGGAATAAGAAAAGAATTAATTACTTGACTATTTGTTATGATATGGGGATTTGAAATGTGAATAAGTGTGCTTAGTATGTAATATTTTGGATGTTTTCAGTCTAATTATTTTGATGCAAAATAATTTGGTGATAACTATATAATTATTTTAGAGGTAATTTAATCATGAAAATTAAAGTATTTAGTGAATTAATTAAAATTGGGCTAGTGGACTCAGAAATTAATAGATCATTAGATTTGGCCTAAAATTTAAATCTTTGGAATTAGCATTTGGGCTGAACTTTAAGTGAATGTATGGCTGGGCTATATTAAAGACCTAATAAGGAGGGTACATAGGTAATTGTGGATATATATATATTTGACAACCATTTAAGTAATGGTCTAGAATATTTCATGAACCTTAAAAAGCTGTTAACTTGGTAACTCGTAGAATTCATGACTCGACTGAATTAAGTCTAGAATATTTCTGCTGACTTAAAAACTGATTAGGGGCAATTTTCATTCAAAATCTGAATTAATATTAAGAGGAGGGAATTAACCTCAACCCTAAGCCCATGTGGCTGCGTCACCCAAAACCTAGTGTTTCCACCCTTTTTATGCATATTACACTAACCATTTGAGGGGTGCACTCAGCCGACTTAGGAGCTTATTGAGATGTAGAGAGTATTCAAATTTAAATCAATTTAAGAGGGAAAATTGAACTCTGGCTTGGGTAGCCCCCTTAGCAAGCTCTAGAGAACATCAGGATTTTTCCCTTTCTTATAGAGATAGCATTGTAGCCTTGGGAGGGGGAGACTTCACAAATATTCTAAGAAGGCAGCCGTGAGGAAAAAGAGGAGGAAAAAAAAAAACTAAGAGAAAAGAAGGATAAAGAAAGAAGGAAGTTAATGTAAGTTTATTTGTAATCTTCTTATCCGATTATTCTTGATAATTTCTTTTATGTTATTATTTTACATTCAATCATGAGTGAAAATATTGGGTAATTTTTAACGACTATAATTTTAACCCTTTATGATGTAAACGAATA
>JAODPA010004497.1:0-13984 GCA_025585075.1 Nepenthes mirabilis | reverse complement strand
AAACTATACTGTATATATCCCCCCCCCCTAATACGAGTACTATTAATTAAGTCTAAATTTGACATTAAAATAATTCTTAATGGACAACTAATTTTTCATTTGTAATTATCATTTAGTAATTCTTGACCCTATCACACAGTTTAAGTGGAAGGGATAAATTTAAAGAGTAGCACAAAAAATATCCTAATACATCCCTAGATCTGAGTTGTTATATAAATTAGGAAGTCATGGATCTTCCATTTTGGGTTACACTCAAGTAAATTCGATATTCGTCTCTGCTAACCTAAATCCTATGCACCATTAACAAGAGGTTAGAAGATTAATGGGACTCACTCCCCAATTTATTCTCGGACACTTACATCAGAAATCTTTCGCAACGGATAAAAAAATATGAGAATATAAAAAAATGTGTATATGCACTGATATGGGAAAAAGTGAGTTTTGTGAAGGATTGAACTCCAAAAATGCACTCGACGGGAAATGATTTTAAGAGCTGATGGAGAGTTAAGCTCGGTAGTGCGCTCGACGGAGAACGGCTTTGAGAGTTGGTGAGCGAGAAAAGAGTTGTGAGATCCAAAGAGAGCTTAATTCTTTCTAAACTCCTATATGCCAACTCGCGTCTCTCCCTTCTTCTACAATGGCGAAGGGCATTGGTAATACTACGTAGAGATGTCATTGGCACCAAGGCTCACAGCAGATGTCTTGCCAGAATTTGCCGACCTGTCCCGGTGATGCTCGTGGTCGACATGTTAGTAGCCGCCTTGCGGTGACAGTGCGATCGCAAATGATCTTTATTAACATTTGTCTGATCATTTTAACAGGTGATTTATCAAGCCATGCTAATAGTGGCAGCGGCCTGGCAGCAATAGCGGCCTTTCTAATAGTTCACTACGACCACCAATGGCAGGTGTCTGCATCAGCACCCTCTGCGCTAACCAGTCTGTCGCCACTAGGTTGGACAGTTCCTCCATCGCAGTTGATTGTGTTGTAGGGGGCTGCCTGCTGGACCTGGCCAATACCTATCTCCATCAAGCCACTGGGTGTTACTGTATTTGGACCTGCCATTTGGGCCTTCTAGGCTCTAGTCCTCATGGGGCTTTGCTTTGCAAATGGACCTGACTTGGACTTGAGTCGGCCCATAATATAGCTGCACCCATCACACCCACAAGACATCTTAGGATTAACTAATATTCATATCACCCTGAGGATATCGAAGAATGTTTCATTAAATATACCAAAATATTTCAAAATCTGAAACCTACTAATAACGACAGGACTTGAACTAGAGGTAATATAATGTGTTGGGGACACTGAAGGTCTTCGAAAATGATATTCACAACATCAATCAACAGAAATGCTGTGATTGCAGCATCAAGTTTGAATAAAAAGGGTAATATGGTTCCTTGGTTGATCAAGAGTTTTGATTTTCAGAAAGCAGCAGCGGCAGCAGCATCATCATCAAATAAAAAGTCCCTTATGAGATAAGAAGCAATCTCAGATTTTAAGAAAAAGCATGTGCGATGGAAGAATTGTTCCACCGCTGTTTGAGAGAGCTACATTAGCTTCTTCTCTGCTGAATTCTGCAGCCAGGTCGATCTGGTGTGGAATGAGGATGAAATGCTCATGATTCCATGAAATCCCAGAGAAGAAAGCATCAAGGATTGAAGCACGACATGCCATTCCATGCCCGAAAGCTTCACTAAATTTGTAATCAACATTTAGAAGGATGTTATAATATTGACAAAGATAACAATGCTTCACTTATTCCAACTGGGGAAACAGCCTCACTACGGCGTAAGGAAATAAGACCACACACATTTAATCATCTCTGGACCCACGATGTGGGAACCCCGTGCACCGAGTGCCTTCACTTATTGAAAAAGAATTTTGAATAATGAGGTGAAAAAAAGAAAAAGAGCAGTAAATCAGGAAGAGAACCTTAGTCTGATATTCTCATCTGGACTCCTAATATGTCCTTCACCATCTCGTATGTCACAAATGCTATTGCTATCGATGGCACCACCTGAAGAACATAGCAGCACAGTTAGAAAATACCCTTCTTTACATGTTGCACAAGGGAAGGGAAATTTTACATTAACGAAAATATATATATTAATAAACAAATTAATCAATGAATAATGGAAAACCTATTAATATGAAGGCAGATAAATTCTGAAAATAAAAGAAATATTAGCCCCAACTCTTGTCAGCTTTTAGCCATGGCCGTCATCATAGATACAACTCCATTGTCCATAGAGTAATAGCTGTATGGCCTCATTTAACCTATGGCCAACAGCTTTCTTTCAGACTCGTTCATGGACAGTTCAAGAAAATCTTTAATCCACAAATTCTCATAATAAGATCTGGAAACCTTATAGAAAACAGGAGAGAATTGTATATCCACTAAGATATAGATCGGGGAAAATATTATAAAAATAAACTCAACTTTTCATTTCTTCCATAATTCTATTATCAGAAAATTTTTTTGAAATCTGGGTAGAAAAATTATATCAAATTTACTACGTTTCAAATTTTATGTTGATGCCAAATTAGAAAAAAATGCTAATATTTTAGATTTTTTGTTGATGATTTTGACAAATTTTGTAGAATAAATTTGGCCCTAAAACAAAATTTGTAAAGAAAATGGAAAAAATAGAAATCAGTCCCCTGTACAATTGGGTACCAGTTGTAACACAGTGGCCCTGACCTTCACTGAATTGGGTACCAGTCCCTTGTACAATGCGCCAAAGCCCTCATGCCGAACTGTTTTCCTGAATGCATCGATCATACCATTATATTCAAGTGGGGCGTTGCTTCTCCCATCACCGGTGACAACAGATGAAGCATCTTTCCATCCTACCATCTGCATTCTTCTACGAATGACATCAAGAGGATAAGCAACAGTTTGGCCAACAGTTCCTGCAACAGCACCGCATGCAAGCCTTGTTGTGATGCTCAAGTCAGTGTCTTGAAATTGTCCAAAAGGTTTTGATTTGATCAACCAATCCTTCAATGATTCGTACACAGCAAAATTGAGCCCAACATATGGAATCTGCACACACAGGGTAAAAATATAAGGTCTTAAGGTCAAATTTTGTGGATGAACACAAAACTTGATGCTATCCTATCAAAGAGTCTTGTCAATAGTTTAAACACAAAAATATAAGGTCTTAAGGTCAACTTTTGTACGCACAACAGTTTAACCATCCAGAGTCTTGTCAGCCAAAAAGTACCATTCAGATGTAAATCAGGGGCATTTAAACTCATATCTCACGAGTAATCAATCGAGCAGAAGAAAATCTACTACTGATTCACATAATTGAATAATCTGCAACACCAAATTGTTCCTCAAAATTACAAAGAAGAGAAAATCCAACTAAGCCAACAATTATTTCCCTCTTCTTTAGAGAGTGTATGCATGTGCGAGCAAACACACAACAAAGGTAAGCCTTACAGCTGATTGCTCTCAGTCAAGTCGAATCAGGTCATAGCCTTGAAGCTGACTGCTTTGAGTCAAGTTGAATCTAGTCAGATCAGATACCCTAATTATCCGATACAGCACAATTTATACTCCCCTCACTGGGTACTTCAGAGAGAACACGGAATAGGCCACTCGAAGAATAGAACCAGCACTCACAGATCACCATCATTATCTTTTATTTTTTGTAATAAGTAGATCAACATCATTATCACTCCGTTTTATATGAATGACTATGTAACATGAAGCCACAAAAACCAACTTCATGCCAGCCCCATACAACCTCCCTTGCCAAAGATGAGAAGCCATATATAGAAGAAAGAAAGTGCAGTATAGTGTACAGGGCTCCTTCACTACAGGGTTTGTGAAGGTTAGATATATCCAAATAGAGAAGTTCTATCAATGATTTGAAACCGTAACCTTCAATTCACAATAGACCAACCTTATTGCTGTACCAATGTTCAATCTTATCTGAAACAATTGGAAGTTAGAAGCTAAAAGGAAATAACAAGAAGAATCTGTGTGCCTCTAGATTGATGAGTGACAAGGATAATATTTACTTGAACGAAGTCACCAACCAGAGAAATTGAAAGCAGCTGAGTTGCACAATTCTATGTTATCAGACGAATGTAAGAAGAAAATAGCAGACCTTTAACCAGGGCCCTTGAACTCACACAGCATTGAACTTAATGAAGAAACTAAAAACGAGATGTACCAGCAAAATACAGATTAATGTCCAACAATTAGCATCATTTCCACGTTTTGATATTAAATAAAGCAATCTCATAGTTGTAACTACTCAGAGATGCACAATGGATAAACAAGAAACAAAGTAAGCAGGATGGGATGCATCAGGAGAATCAGAATTGGCAAACTCATATAGCACAAATTTATTGAGGCCTGAATAACAAAAATCCTGATGAAAGCATACAATAAATTCAGAGAAACATATAGTGCCGGTGGCATACCCTTCGAACTTAATGATTTTAATCATACATGTATTTTTTTCACTCCCTGAGCACATGTATTGTGCAACTCATACATGCTAATTGAGGCATTTGGGGTTCATTTTTCATGTGATAGACATATAAGACCATAGATAAAGAATTTTATAGTGACTTAGCCTGCTGAAGACATCAATATTCTCTTTCTACCACATGGATATTACTGCAGAGATGTGAATCAAGAAGAAAAAAGTTCTGAAATTGGTATTTACATCACCACCATATGCTAATTGAATCTCCACAACTTTGCCACTAAAATCAAAAGATTACGAATTAAGGGACGGTTTGTCA
The DNA here is from genome assembly GCA_025585075.1 of Nepenthes mirabilis. NCBI lineage: Eukaryota > Viridiplantae > Streptophyta > Magnoliopsida > Caryophyllales > Nepenthaceae > Nepenthes > Nepenthes mirabilis. Next base: position 9,211 of record JAODPA010004497.1, on the reverse strand, counting down.
TTGATCATAAAACATCCGTTGGAAAAAGGTTACATATTTGATTGTTTCAAAAAATAATAATAACTGATTAAGCTCCTCCATATAGGTTTTTCTAACATGCTTCAGTTTAGAGTTTTTTCTTTTTTAAACACACCCCAAAAGTGTTTTTACAGAAGCTACAAATAATACCTTTCTCCAAAAGTACTTTATACAATTAAGAAAAATACTGCAACAATAAGCAACACCAAATGTCTGCCTGGTAGAATATTTATATACCAATACATATTATGATTTATGGTATTATACATGACAAGCATATCAATTTGACATTTTTTTTTTCTGAAAACTAGGCAAAATAAAAACTTTAAATACCAGATCAATGGAGGAATTAAAGTAAATGGACTTACAACTCCGATGACGGAGGGAAGCCAACCCTTATACAAAGCCCGTGGACCTTCTTCGCGAAGTACGGTTGCCAGTGCATGGAACATTCCTCTGTACTGATAAGGAGATTTTTCTGTCTACAAAACAAGCAAATAATACTGCTTCAATTTCAAGTAAAGCTCTAAAATAATACTGCTTCAATTTCAAGTAAAGCTCCAAAATAACATACTAAAATATCATAGGTTTATCAAACACAGGTGAAATGAGGAGGCTCCTGGTAATACCTGTACAGTGAGCCTGCCTCGTACCATGTCCATTGGATAAGTTGCAGACATGGCAATTATTCCAGCACATGCACCAGCCCCAAGGCGTAGTAAAGGAGTCAGCTCTGCATCTTCTACGAAGAATGAAAGCAAGATGATCAATACTTATAGGGTTACGGGCATTTGCATTTCAACCTTTGAAAGACCGAACTAGCGCATGAAGAAAATTCCAGAAAATATCATGACATAAAGCCTTCAGCGATATTTCTACAACTGATCAATGCAAGTAATAGGTTACAAATGGCACCATCAAAATCACAAATACCTAGCTCTACACAAATCATCTTTACGTCAACTTTGAAATTTTTATTTTGATCTTCATTTAAATACAAAATAAAATTTTGAATTATTATATTTGAATGGATGTTTCGGATCTGTGTAGTTGGGTATATAAATGCTAAAAGGACAGCTTAATACACAAGGCTCTCACAGTATGGTGTCTAAGGAGGGTCAAATATACATAGTTTTACCACCAAGTGCAAAAGGTCATTTCCGTAATTTGCACTTTCGTGTCAAAAAGGAGCAACCTTACTATTGTGCCAAGGTTGGCCATTTGGGCATATATATTTTTGACAAGTCGAGCTACAAAATAATAAGATCCATACCATCAAAATATAAGAATATGAATTCATGGTACACATCCCCCTGAAAAAAATCCTACAGCAGGAGGCCATCCTCCAAAACCCTACTCATTCTCTTCTATCTTTTCTACCTTACTTCCTATATTTAGTGTGATACTGATTGGCGCGTCGGAGGTTATATGGGAAATGTTTTTCTAAACCTGTGACTTTTTGTTTTGCATTGTGGTGAGCACAATCCGAGTTAGAATATCCAAGATCTTGCTCCAAAATATCTCGGGTGGAATCCGAATTCACATTACACATCAATTTTGAGCAAATAACATGTGGTAATCATTATTTTAAGATATCCAGTGTCAATGGGAAGTTATGTGTGCATAATGTTGTACAATGAGCCAAACTACTCTGGCACTTTGTGCAACATAAATTAACAAATTAAGTTCAAGGCTATTTTGAGTTTCTTCAGTTGACAAGCCAAACCTAAGCAATAGATTCATCAATAAATTTCTCAATAAAAACTCGAGCTTTAAGTTGTTCTACATCAGGTAGAAGCAGGTTCAAGCCTAGTCGATTAAGTTAAATATGTCCAACTAAAGTATAATTTTGAGCTCCACAAATCAAAAAGCCTAGTTTGAGCAATCTAATATTCAACTTGATTCGACTTGTTTATGGTCCCATCCGTTCTATTTATTTGAAGGGAGGAAGCTAAAGCATAAACAAAATGTTCAAGTTCCACTGAAGAGAAAATCATCCAGAATATGAAATCTTTAACAACATGCTTGATAGGTTAGCTCGTGCAAACTACTAAAAAGTAGTAAAAAAGATCAGAAGAATTAGAAATTTGACTACAACAGTTGTGTACTTTAAGTGCCACATATCAAACATTTGCCGAAAGGCTACTCGAAATGGGTCCAGTTAATTCAGGAGGAATGCAATAATGATCCAATGACAGAGAGCTACAAAGAAGATATGCATACCATTGCCTGTTTGCTGCTGATAAAGATATAATATGCCCCTGTAAAGCACAGCAGTGAAAAGTCATCAAAAGGGAAGATTTAAGTAACATATGGAATTAGACAAAATGATTTAAAATTGCAACCCTAAATAACTAAAATTATACCTAAAGAAACAAATTGCATGAAAGCAAAACATTTTTGGCCCAAAATGCACATTGACAAGAACATTGATGAAAGATAAAATTTTATAGGAATCCCATAGGAAATCAGCAAGGAATGTTAATAGTTAACATTGCATTTTCACATAGATCAGTTCATTTAGATACTCCAAAACCTCACAAGATGTTGGAAACTTTACTTGTGGAATCACCTTCATCGAAAGTTGTAAAGAAGACAAATAGTAACAAGAACCAACAGTCTTTGCATAATCAACTATTAAAGTTTGAATGTACCAGAAGTAATTAGGATGGATCTACTCAAAGAACAACCCCCAAGGAAAAGTCTGCTAGAATGGAAACAAATGAAGCATTAGCACTTCAAGAAGTCCAGGGTAGTCAAAGATTGCTTGATGGTAAAACTGCCGACGAGCTAAGCCGAAGAATGGATTCAATACCCACTAACTCCAGCTGCCCTAATACGTAAAAGTGGAGGCCCAACCAGTATGATTTAGGGAAAGTCATATGTATGCAGTCCTATTCTTTCATTGGGGAGATGTTGTCTCCATTATTTAAACCCAAGATCTCTAAGTTAACAAAAAGCAAGCCACGACTCACCCTCCCTTCCCATCTTACCTATACCCAACCAAAAATTAAAAAATAAAAACGAGAGTAGCTACAGAATGCAAAAATGGAAAATGAAATTACTGTCTGGCAAAATAATTTCATCCATCAAGACTCACCCTATACCCAAGGAGCAAGCCAAGACTCACCATCCCTTCCCATCTTACCTATACCCAACCAAAAAAATAAAAATAAGAGAGTAGTTGCAGAATGTAAAAATAGAAAACGAAATTACTATCTTGCAAAATAAGTTCATCCATCAACCCAATTCATGCCAACAAAGCACACAAAATGAAAAACGGCAAAAGAAGAATGGACAAATAAAACAGCAACATACTGCAAAAAATGAAAATGAAACTAGTGAGTCCTGTATCAAAACCAAAGTTATTCAGTGCAAACACAAGTTTATCTAAGGAAATCTCACTTAGAAGCTTGCTCGTAGCTGAAAAACTTGACAGCTGAATTAGGCACAATACGTGCACAATTTGTGCCATTGCCCTTGAACAATCCTCGGAAGCCCTCAGTCTGCCATATGTACTTTAAGCCTTGAATTGTTCCGTTGTATTTAATACTGTGACGATTTTGAACCTGCAGATGCATGCTCCAGCTAAGAAAATCGGATTACGAGCTACGTGGCTTTGAATTCTTGCAAGGGACCATTTTCTTTTTTCCCCCCTCCTTTCTGTTTCTGGGAGAACCTTAATCTCTTTAATTATCACTTGATAAATATATGTGGCTTGTTGAAATTCACACCTCAAATTCAGCTCACAAATTCTAAACCTAAGATCAAAGATAATGTTCCATACTTTTAACTCTTCTGCTGCGTTAGGGGATAAAAAAATTGAAACACATTTAAACCTACAATAAGTATCTTAAAATAGTAGGAGAAATGTAGACAGATATTTGGAGGGAAATGATACAGTAAAGAAGTAGCAGATTCTTCCAATTTCTGCCCACAACGTGACTGATGAATCCCTGAAGATTGATGTAAACAAAATCGCATGCACCAACATTGACAGAGTCAGGTAAGCATTGGCTGCAAGTGCAAGGTTTTCTACGTCCACAAATTCCATAATATATTATGACAAATCAACATTAGTAAACCATGAGCCACCATTTTCAATTTGTCAACTCAATTTCAATGTAGAAGCTACACATCATCTATTGAGCTACAACTAAATAATTAAATGGTTTTAGACTATACTTAATATGAACATACCAGTGCAGAAGTCCTAGACTAACCACCACCACCACAGCAAGAACAACAAAATCTTCAGTCCCAAGGGGAGTACCACTAACACAACCTAAAAAGGACTAAAAATTGATGGCATCACTCCTAGATGGCCATCAAGATGCGATAAAGACATGAAATGTGAAAGAAGCCTTAATCATTTCTAAACAATAGAGCAAAAGGACCAATAATGCAAGGCAATTTGGAAAATAATTCCTTGGCTGCCCACAAAGGATCAAAGTGAGCTGTGATTATAGGAACTATAGACTTCAAGGTTCATGCGAATTTATAGATGACAGACAAAAGAATCCAAGAAAGACAGAGAAGTAATGAGGAATATAAGAACAGCACATGTGGCACTGCAAAAAGAAAGAGAGACATAACTAGGCACACAAGTCCAACAAACTAAAAGCAAGAGTTCAATCAAACTCTCCAAATTTTGCAAGCCCAATAAACTTGGTAGACAAGTAATTGTATTTCTTCTGACCACAATACCAATATTTAAAAAATGCATGCATTACATTCATTCATCAAAAAATCAAGAAAAGGTGGCGTATTGAAAGAGATCCTACCAAATCGCTACAAAAGCCACCACACTGCATCTAAATAGACAGGAGCTGCTTATTCTACTGTTAAAATTAACTATTGTTGTTCATTAAGAATAAGAACGCTACGCAAAGCTTTCAACATTCGCTATAATATGTGGCCCTATTGAGTCCATCATTCAAGACACATGGAGAAGAGGATAAGACCTATATTCCAATAAAAGAAGGGAACACTTCTTCTGTATTTTCCACTACCCAACTGCTGTATGCATCGGCATTAGAGATGTCAATAGTCTCAAATCCGCCTCTTTATTGGCCCGTTTCATAAGAATCCAATAGTCAAAAGTAATTGTGTCTAAATTACAAGTATGAGATTCATGAAATTTTCTCAAAGCACTTGCCACAACACAGTGCAGATCATTCCAGCAGCCGTATAAACCATGACACAAAAATAAACTATGAATACACCATACAAACCTCGAACAAATATAATAATCCATCAACAACTGTTATATAAGATTCCAAATAACTACAAGTAGAAATTAACATTTGAATACGTCTAATAAAACAACTGTAGCATAATATCCAATCCTACAAATAATAATACAAGCAAAATAATGTAAGTATTATTTCTAGTCCTGAGACATCCTACTAACACTCTGAGTTTGCCATGTTGCTCCAACTCTAAGTCTCCAAAGTTCATGCAACTTTGGTAGAATGGGGCAAAAATAAAATAGTGAACCAAATACCCGGTAAGCTATTCATAATCAAAAACAACAATGGATATTTCAACCACTTTGGGAACTCCAAAGTCAAGGCTGTAGAAAGCATATGACAATAACGGACAATATACAATATCAACAAATTACATAGTTACCAATTTAAACAACATTTCAATCTTTAACCGCACAGAAAGAAATCCAACGATTTAAAATAAGATATCAAGAAATCTAGATTCTACCAAACTCTAACACAAGCAAGGTCTTATATTACAATGAGAAAATCAAAGAAGTATCCTCGGACCTTATTTGCCACAGTAACCAAAGGCCAATATATTTATGCCTCGATTGACTGGATAAATTACGCAAGATTACCCAACAATACGATCATGCATACAACCACTTAACTCTCTTGAGACTTCTCCCTTTGCTCTCAGGCTAGTACTTGCCTGAAGAATCTATAGCCCTCATGGTATGACCATGTCCCGACCCAATGTACCTTATCGATATCATCTGATATCTTACTATGATGGCCATAAGGTTATAAGAATCTCACCATAAAAATAAAACCTCAAACCTTGGTGTCCAATATTGAATCAGATGATATTCAAATATTACCTAATATTGAATCAGAATCAAACAATCATAGATTGCACTGAGGTTTCTTAGGTTCCACATTTCTCTATACCTTGGTGTCTTTATATAAACTCCTTTAATTATCCATAAGATATAAACAACAATGATTGCTAAACACATTTTGATGCTCACGTATCAATTACATCAAAGCAAGGAAACAAATACAAGAATCTAAGAGAATTCCAATTCGGTCTTCAAAACCTAACATTTACTGCCAGACTGCATTCAAATATTGGGTCAAATGTCACAATTCAAAAGTTATAGTGTTCAAATGGCAAACACGCGCCACAAGTTATCAACTGGTATCCACAGTTTTCTATGAGTAAAATCCAACTAATTAATGTATAACCACTTAAAATCATGAACCCCTTAATTTTATGAACTCCATAACATCATGAGCCATGTGGCAGACAACAATTCTAAATCTAGTATTCTTAAATTGGGTTAACAGTCGAATCGAACAATTTCGTGTTCAAACAACATTCTAATGTGCCTCGAATGCCGCACATAAATAACTAGATTGTCTGTAAAACATGAAATTTCTCAAACTAATAGATTATAACATTAAATATCTACCATAACATTCTAAATATAACAAAATAATTACATGGAATTGAATATAAACAACACGATTTCAAGTCTTTCTTACTTTCATGCTTTTTCCCATATCATTTCTTAGTGTTGAGATTTTATATTGAATCCCACTTATGATCTAAAATATATTTCTACTTTATTCATTTCCGAACCTTTCTTTATCATCGTAACACGAATTGAGTGAAAGAAGTATGAGAATAAGAATTCATTTAATTTTTCTCAAGGGAGGAAGAAAGAACGAACTTGAATAAAAAATTTCCTTGATTTCATTTTGTCTTTCAACCACCCTCTGGTTCTTCTCTCTCTTTTTTTTTTTCATTCTCTCCTCTTTTTTATGTTCAATGACAAGGGGCGAACTTACTTATATAATTTCTCTGTAATCAGTACTCTTTTAAATTTCAAATTGTTTTTAATTTTGAATCGATTTGACTCCTGATCTCATTTTTTTCTTCCAATTTGAATTTCTAATTCAGTTTACTTAACGTCCATGACTGATTTATCAATAGAATAAATGGCCAACCAATTGTCCTTTCAAATTTAAAAAGGATGTATCAATTACCCAAACTGCTTAACTGCCGGTTTGGCATGGCATTTGAACGCTAGCTCAAACATGACGAATTTCTAGCATTCAAACCACACCTCTAATGTCGAATAAATTTAGTCTCCTCTTATGACCAATTGACCTCAATTTAATCAATACTAACACTAAATAAATTCATGCATGGCAAAATTAACTTTTACTGAACTATCAGAAATATCATGAATATTATAGCTCTAGTTCTTAATTTGACCAAATTTTCTAAGTAATGAGATGTATCACTTATTCATTATATTTTTGATCTTCTAAGGGCATATCGGAATACCTTAAACATTCAAATATTTGAGCATGGTTTTCTCAGGGTTACTCTCGCGTGGTTCGTCTGGTACTTCTAGAAAAAGATAAAAAAATTCAAAAGTGATATTTCTCAAATATCCTGGTTCTCCATCAACATTTGGAGAACAAGAGCATTGCAAAGAGAGAAGAACCAAGCAGTACTTTGATGGTGAAACGGTAGTATGTGGTGAAGTCATCGAGGTTGTACAATTGTTGGTCTCCCTCCCACTGTTGTAGATCAATCAGGCTATGAGTTAACCAGGGAAAATTACATGAAAGAGCTCTAGCTCAGTTAACAGAAAATCCAACTTATAGTTATGAGAACAACAACCCGTCTTTTTCTTTTACTCCTTATATCCAAGATTTAAGCCTTGAGTGAATGCCTAAAAAAATAAGCATGCTATTACCCACTCGCTCCCAAAGTGTGGCTCCATGAAGAAAAAACTTGACCTAAAAGATCAAAGACTAAAATATTTCACATGGGACCTCTGAATACAAAAAACCTTATTCAACGAACCACCACATACACAGAAACCACACAGCGTTTCAATGGATTATGGCTTGTTGACAGGATACGAACAATGTTTTGGTGGCCCTTCAACATTTCAAACCAGAAACGAAATACAATATGAGTGAATGAGGATGAAAAACAAGTCGAGAAAATTGACAAACAAGAGGGGCATGATGCATTTGTTGAAATACCTGGAGTAATATCTTTAACCGTTCTAAAGGAGCGACAGCAGTGCGTGATCTGACAGAGGGAAGGAATAGGTATTAATCAAAACCATGTATAAAACAACTTCTCTCTCTTTTAGTTGGGGGAGGGGTCGTTAATCTTGATGTCATCACATTATCAAATAGTGATTTGCAACTTTCATAATAACTTTTTTGAACTAGCTGAATGGTTGGGATAATAGATTCTCGAGAAGCAGTGGAGGGAAGGAATTTTTCCAAATACTCAAATGAAGTTGAAAATTCAGAATCAATTCAGCTAACGTCCGAGCTTTTGTCGAATTATTTCTCTCTCGTTAGCCAGGAAGATCATTTGGTAATCAGAATTCTCGGAATATTACGTGCACAAATAAGGAAATCCTTGAGTAATAACGAAGCGAAAAAATACTCACACTCCACCGGCGATTCCACCAGCTGCCAGAGACTTGCAGATGCTAAGAATCGCATAGCTCGGAGCCTTAACGCCCTCTCTCGCTAGCTTCGCTTCTTCTGCTAGGTTAACGATCGTAGAAACAGCAGATTCGCTCGTCTTCACATCCTCTGATGCCATAAAACTGAACCCTGAGAGAGAGGGAGAGAGAGAGTCCGTTGGAAACCTAAACCTTCTGATCAGAGATCTGAGTTCCAAAGTGAAACCTCCGGCGATGATTTATGCGATTACGGAGAAAAATTGAGCATATACCTCCGCCGGCTAACTGAGCTTCTTTCCAATTTCTAGCTGGTGGCGGCTTTTGCTTAGAGAGTATTTATACCGTGACGCAATTGTGGAAAAGACGGATTCGGGGGGCGTCCAGCACCCCAGCGCTAGATGCCATCCAGCCTCTCATTTGGGCGGTTAGATTGAAAAATTTAACGGCCCAAATTTTATAATAAAATAATAT
>JAODPA010004486.1:0-13990 GCA_025585075.1 Nepenthes mirabilis | reverse complement strand
AAACTGCGTATAATTAAAATTTTAATAAATATAATAGAAAAGCGTATAGGTCAAGTAAAAATATTCCCGTATAATTTACCACGTAACCCCAAACCGGCATATTAAACTTTTTCAAAACATCATAACCATTCATTACAACGTTGGAGTAGTAGAAAAAGAAAAATTATAAATTGTTTGATAGCCACATGTTTTAAAGTATAAATTGTTTGATAAATTCCAATCTTTATTCCGGTGGAATACTAAGTAGGCCCATCATTAGTGTCGGATCACGTATGCATTTTATATATACTGCATTCCTTTTACTCGTCGATAATGAACGAATTTCAGCCAACATAGTATATAACTGCGTCGTTTGCTCCTGCGTGTTGTTTTCTAAGCTTTTGCTCAACATTTCACCGAACTTCCCAATATTTGTAGTCAATGAATCAGTTGTGTGGATAATAGAATCAGCTATTTTTATCATATCTGTACTGACATTCCGTTTCCTTCCCTTGGATGTCTCTGGTTCAGTTGGAGTTGACACATGCGGTACATTTTGACTCGGAGAATCATTAGTATCAAGTAAGTCTTCAATCCCCACTTCTGAAATATCATTCACGCTCCACTGCTCGTTCTCTGGTTCATTAAGCTGCAGCTCAGCAATGATGCCATCAGCAACTTGTGCATCTGCCCCTGTTGCACGATCTTTACCATAAATCATTGACAAATCTTTGAAACATGGGAACGATTTTTTTCTCCAGATAGCAGCTCCCTTGTGGCTCTATCTCCAAACACAAAGTATATCACAGTCATTGTTAATATATAATAGATGCTAGATTAATAAGTAATTTTAAGAAGCAATTAAAAATGAAAAACAACTACCATACCGATATGTACGCATTCCACACGTGTGGTTCCGCAACAACCATTTTTCGTGAATCATCCCACCCAAATCCGGAAGTATTCGTACCCCTTATCATATCATATACAACACTCCAATCCTTCTTCAACGTCTTTATCCTGGAAATAATATGTGGGGTTGCCTTCAAAGACGAATTTGGCAATTTTTGTCGTAACATCCTTTCTAACTCAAGCAAGTAACCTGACTTGAAACAATTGTCAGCATTGTGTGTACCGGTATTATATAACTCAACCATACTAGCAACAAGAGCTTCGTCTTCATGGATCTCCCATCTTCTTTTGCTATCTTTTTCTAATTGTGACATGTTTAACTACTTTTATCTGTTATAATAATGGTGAAAGAGTGAATCTAAAAAGTTTTAGCCATAGATGCCATATAAATGATTTGGAAAATAATTTTGATAATTGTGAGAATAAACATATAACATTCGAAGAAGTGAATATAAAATTGATGATATGGAACAACAAACACATTTAATGTCAGTACTCAAATTAACTGTGATAAAATTCAATGATTTCTCCATTCGTTGAATATAGAATTTGCCAAATTATTCCTAAATGCACTCCAACCATCAGTAGGATCTAGTTGTGTCATCATATATGCATCTTCGTCACGGGAGTTCTCATGATGCATGTCGTTGTCTTCTTCCTCGATAGGATCATATTCTATCTCATTTCTTATAAAATTATGCAGTAGGCAACAAGCAATGATAACTCGATTATGTGTTCTGACGGGATAAAATGATGGACTTCTAAGGATTCCTCACCGCATTTTCAGCAATTCAAAATACCTTTCAATAACATTACGAGCAGCGGCATGTTTCATATTGAAAAATTTCTCCGCCGTTCTTGGCTGATGGCCTTGACGCCATTCATTTAAATGGTATCTCTGCCCCGTAAATGGTGCAAGAAATCCATTGCAATTTACATATCCCGCATCAACTAAGTAATAAGTACCTATATGAAAATATGCGATATCATTATGTAATATAAGGTTATTGTAAACATTATGATTTATTCGATTATCTAAGAGCTTATCATTTGGAACTTTGAGTCCATACATTCTATTTAGTGTATCTCGTAAAATTCTAGAATCTGTTGCAGATCCTTCCCAACCTGATAGGACATATATAAACTACATGTCACGGGTACATACTCCTAACACGTTTGTAGCTATATCTCCCTTTTGAGTTCGATATTTAGATTTGTCTGTAGTAGGTACCATTATTTTGATGCATGTTCTATCCAAAGCGCCTATACAATTCTACAAAAACATATCGAAGTAGAATGATTTAGTTGTTATGTTTGCCATTTAAATATAACATCAAACATATAAAATAAGTATCATAACGGGAACCACTTCCATCGCTCGTCTGTGCAATTCTCAGAAATGGGTTCCTGCCGGCTAAATAGTTGTGCTTGTAGATGTATTACTGTGGCTAACACATTATTAAATATTCTACTCACCGTCACACTCGACCTCTGAAAATTATGTGCAACCACCCTATTTTTCACATGATGTGCAAGAACGTGCAAGAACATTGCTACTTGTTCATCAACTAGCATGTGTTTTGATGGATGAAGTCCCCCACTAGTCGTTAACAGCTCACACAGTTTGAGAAACGCGGGTCTACACATTCTCAATATGTCAATACAAGTGGTATCACTACCATGTATGATTTTGTTGATGTATTCTCTTTTTCTATAGAAGTCAAGATTATAACATCTCATAATAGTACGTTTAGGCTATCCAACAATTAAAATTGCACCTAATACACATAAATACCACCAAAATATACAACAAACTACAATCCATTGGACTATAATGATCACTATCTTCTTTTTCTTCTCGTTGGAGTGTAATTGATTTATAAACTGCAATAATAAATAATAGATACAAGTCATTGTAAACCAGGATTAAAAGAAATCTGTTCTTGGGTGTTGCTTGATGTCAACACATTTATTGTTAAAGCCACCGCATAGAAGGAGCTAATAGTGATTGAAGTTATTTTCATTGTTGATAAGAGGATTAAACCTAAGCACCAGCGTGTTGCTACAGACGTGTTGCTACAGGGGCATCATTTCAAGCTCTCAATACTGCGTGTGACCTTCCCCTTAAGTGTGCTTCCTATGACATTTGTTTGGAATAAGTAGAAGAAGACAAGGGATTTGCTGTCATAGCTAGAATGTCTGGTGCTGGTAAAGAAAGAGGAAGGGCCATGTGAGTTTCTTATTAATGTAGGATTGAATATGCCTCACTGTTAGAAAGAAGTGGGTCTGCGGCGAAAATTTGGCTGCCAATTGATGCACAGGAATCATTGAATCCCGTTGAAAATTGAAAAAATTCCTTTGTTGCTTGTGGTAACAAATTCCTTAGGCCACAACATGAGTAGGATGGTGATCCGCCCAGAATGACTAATTCCTTCAACTGTATTGAGCAATATCATCTGTTGGATTTTGACACGTCCCATCCACCAAACTGAGTTTGTCATTAGCATTGAGGGCCATTTTCATGGAGCGAGCCAAGTCAAACAGATGTGTTTCGTGAGCAACAATGAAACAAGAACGACACTTGGATAATTAGCCGAGCAAATAAAATAAGGAAAAGACGCATCACCGATGACTTTTAAGAAATGAGGATTTGATGTAGAGAAAAAAATAGTGTTCAGATTTATATTTTGATACCATGTTAGAAAAGAGAATAATATCCCACTTTAAACGAGGAAAATTACTTTACTATTTATAAATCTAAAGTCAGTTCTAGGCTAAATCAATTTGCTATATATAAAGAATAGAAAGTGTACAAAGTAACAAGAAACAAAGCAATATGTGTATAGAATATTGGTTGTTTGTGTATACAATTATTGTTTGTGTTGGATTTCTGGGCTTCAATGTTCTAAAAAAGGCAGACTTTATAAAAGAAGCACACTTCTCATGCTCCAGTGTCATTTGATTTGCTACTCTTCTAAAGACAGAGAGAAAGTCCTAATACATCGCCGTTTTTCTTACTCTATTTCTCACTAGACAGTATAACCTCACTACATTTCAACTGCAGGCCTCTTCCAGCCTTGTTTTTCTCACTCTGTTTATGGCCATCTAATTTCCGAGAAAATCAAAAGAAGAAAATGTACTCGGCTATTCATTCCCTACCCTTGGAAGGGCACAGTGGTGATTTCCACGGCACGAATTTGGGAGGGGACGGTGATTGTGTGGTTATGACGTCCGATCCCAAGCCCCGCCTTCGTTGGACTGCTCAATCGGAATCGGAATCCGCCTCCAGTGGATAGCGAAATTGTATCAAATCGAAATCCAAGTGGAGCCAGAAAACAGAAAAAGCTCACAGGTAAATACTAGTATGGATCGAAATTGATCCAAAACGATTAATTCCAAACGAAAGTATCACGTACCTCAACTTCGAACAGATGCTCAATTGGAATGCGAAAGTAGCGGAGAGAGAATCGTATGGTTTCGAGGGAGTGCGGCTGCGAGAGAGGATTTCGAGATACAGGGAAGTTAGGGTTTCGAGAGAAGGAAGATTGGCTGCGAGAGAGAGAATGTAGGTTGTCGAGAGAGGGAGGTTTGGCTTCGAGAGAGAAGAGAAGATACTGTGGCGAGAGGGAAGAGATTGTGTCGAGAGGGAAGGACGTCTGCGAGGAGGAAGTGTCGAGGAAGTAGGGTTTCAGGAATTGAGGGTAACAAAACGTGCCGCAATAATTAAAATGGAGAACAAATTTGGGTTAATTAAAATATTGTGTGGGAATTCTTTTTCCTCCTTAACCAGGAATAAAAGAAACCTACTATCATCAAGGAATAGTTATTCCTTATAATCAGGGAATAACTATTCCTTCTGGAATTATTATTTTCAGGTAAAATGTAACCAAACGGTGAAATTATTATTCCACCAAGAATAAAGAGGGAATAGAATTTTCATTCCCTCCAACCAAATATGGGGTAAGACTATAAGACTTATATTTAAGAGAAAAATTGGCAAGCTGTAATTTTTCTTTAAAAAGCATACTCAAGAATACCATTTTGGTATTGAAATCCTCATATATTTCGTATAGAGCTAATAAGATGAACTATACAAGACCAACGAGCCTTCTATTAAGCAAAAGATTTATGACTTTGAATTGAGGATCTATTGAATCCTATGCATATATTGGTATCCTTTCTTAACCTTATTTTTCATATCTTGAGGGGTTGGGTGGGTGGGGGAATTTAACCTCATGACTCTTAGTCTTAGGTCCTTATCATTAACCAACATGACTAAGATCTTATGGCTTATCTATTATCTTATAGAAATACTACAAATTTTCATGGATTTAGCTTCTAATTTCTATGTTTATAGGAACAATCCTAGCATCTAATCCTAACATTTTGATCTAGCACTTATGTTTTTTGTATATTAAACACGCCACTGTTAAAGTTAGGAGGAAAAGAATTATATTCTAAGGAAATATCTTGAGTTCGAAAGCCAATATATAACCTCTATTTAATTTATCAAAATTATTGTATATTAGTTTTAATGTTGATTGATGAATCAATATTTTAAATGTGACGCCTCTTCAAGATAAGTGGGCAGAACCATCATCAAAGAATTGTCTACGTTTAGTTTCAATATATAACATTTCTTAATATTATCTACCGGTGCGCTAAATGGACATGAATGAGTGTTAGGTGTTTTGAGGTCAATTATTTTTCCTTGCAGCTAAGGCAAGACTCTTCTTCCTCAATTTTTCCCCTATGAAGCATCGTTTGCATGGTGAATGAAATTTGTTTATCTTCATTGAAAAGATAGAAAGTTAGAAATTGACAACTTTATATATAGTTGATGGTAGCTTTGCTAACAACATTTTATGGTGCACGAATCTATTCATAAACTTTCTTTGAAGTGCAATGGGCCTAATATAGGTTAGTGGACAAGTACACGATGGTAGTTTAGAAAAAATATAATAATAATACAGTGACTTATAACAAATTTTACATATATATACATATATATGATATGTTACTTTGATTATTAGGCATGGTATTCATGTGCACATTGTGCACTAATGCTTACAATGGTAAATGAGGTAATTGTGCAGAATCGGAAGAGGAGTTCAACCAATTGATATGGTGCCATGTCAAAGGATAAAGCATGTGGAGGTGGTTGAGCAAAGTAACTATTCTTATTGCTTTCTTTTATACACTTTTATTATACTGTTAGTGAATACATGAAATTGCTATTCTAGCCCAAGAACTTATCTGCTTGTAGCGTCTATGTAAGTTGAAGAACTATAAACAAAAGAATAAGTTGAATTCAAACCTTGTACTCCCACTTCTATTTTTTTGCATAATCTACTTTGCTTTCGTAATTGTTGGCCCATCAAAATTGTTCCTTCTAAATTTTAACTTTTCTAGCCAAATTCAAGTCCTTCATGAAAGTCCTATCAACTATATTTGAAAAACAATTACTATAAGACTCACATATAATGAAAAAACTGCCAAATTGTGATTTTTCTTTGGTTATTATACTCAAGAATATCATGTTGGCATTGAAATCCTCATATATTATGTATAGAGCTAATAAGATGAACTATACAAGACTAACGAGCCATCTGTCACACAATGGACTCAACGACTTTGAATTGAGGATCAATAGAATTCTATGCATATATTGGTATCCTTTTTAACCCTTTTTTTCATATCTTGAGGGGTTGGGTGGGTGGGGGAATTTAAGCTTAA
The DNA here is from genome assembly GCA_025585075.1 of Nepenthes mirabilis. Classification (NCBI taxonomy): domain Eukaryota; kingdom Viridiplantae; phylum Streptophyta; class Magnoliopsida; order Caryophyllales; family Nepenthaceae; genus Nepenthes; species Nepenthes mirabilis. Next base: position 7,363 of record JAODPA010004486.1, on the reverse strand, counting down.
GCCTCTTGGTCTTAGGTCCTTATCCTTAACCAACATGGTTAAGACTTTATGGCTTATCTATTATCTTATAAAAATACTAATGAGTTCAGTAGAAATTAATAAATTTTCATGGATTTAGCTTTTAATCTCCATGTTTATAAGAACAAACCTAGTACCTATTCCTAATATTTTGATGAAACACTTATGTTTTTCGTATATTGAAGATGTCAGTGTTAAAGTAAGGAGGAAAAAAAATATATTCTTGGGGAATATCTTGAGTTCCAAAGGCAATATATAACCTTTGTTTAATTTATAGAAATTATTGTATATTAATTCTAATGTTGATTGATGAATTGATATTTTAAATGTGACGTCTCTTCAAGATAAGTGGCCAGAACCATCATCAAAGGATTGTCTACCTTTAGTTTTAATTTATAACATTTCTTAATATTTTTTACCAGTGCACTGAATGGACGTGAACGAGTGTTAGGTTTGTCGAGATCAATTATTTTTCCTTATAGCTAATGCAAAACTCTTCTTCCTCAATTTGTCCCTTGTGAAGCACCATTTGCATGGTGAATGAAATTCATTTATCTTCATTGAAATGATAGAAAGTCTAAAATTGACAATTTGATGTATAGTGGATTGCAGCCTTGCTTACAACATTTTATGTTGCACGAATTGGCTTGGTGTCATCCTTGAGCACAATCTAGAGGCAACTCTCTCGATTGAAAATGAAAAAAAATTGTTTGATTGGCCTTAACAAGTTAATTACCTCATTTGTTTGGAGATTCCCTCTATCTCTACCGTATTCCAGCCTGGTAGTTTCTACCGCTTGACTAAAGTCGAGCCTTGGGTGGCTACCAATTTGGAGCTATCCAGGAGTTTTAGCGCTACACCCATGTTTTCTCAAATTAAAAATCGCAGCTAGTACTACCATCTTGCACAACATATTAGTTTTTCTATAGTCTGTGCAGGAGCACAGTCCCTGAGGGTCAAGAAAATCCAAGTCAAAAGTCCTAGGGTAGACAACCTATGTACCCTTAAAACCACCTTGTACCTGCCGAAGGCTCTAAGGCTAAAATAATGAAATTGGCTTTGAGTTGGTGAATCTGCAACTTGAGAGTCACATTTTCGCAAGATGCCTCTCCTTGCACTATTTGACAATTGACAATTTGGATTCTCTCCTTGGTTAGTTTCAACCTTCTCTTCTTTATCCTCTGAATTAGACTAGCATCAAAGAAGCTGTGGATATTTCTTGAGTCAATTCCTGATGTTTCATTTATCTTTCTGGTTACACACATAGTCATGTAGTGTGGGGCTTCCGTAATTGCATTAAGTGATATCTTCACCAAGGATTCATGATTGGGGTCAATTTCTTGAGATAGGGGCTATTCAGGGTCTCGCTTGAAGTTCATCTCCTCTATCTTAGCCGCTTCTACCGGGAAGAGTTGGGGCTAGGTGCATTTGTGCCTCATATGCCACTTTTGATTGCATGTATAACATAGGCCCCATTACCTTCTCTCATTCATTTGTTTAGGTGTGATCCAGTGGATTGTCTTCTCTAGTTTGGTGTTGACTCCTGATGAGCTAGCTGCCCCAAACACCCAATTAGCTTTTTTTCATCTCGTAACAATCTTATCATGAATTTGGACTATTCCGAAACCTTGATGAAGGATAATTGGGTTCAACAGTTTTATGAGATAACAAATCTTGCTTACTAAAAAAAGAGAGATAACAAATCTCGTTTGTTGGACCTCTCAAGGAACAGATTAGTTTCACATGGGATAGGACATTGCTCAATTGAGTTGTGATGGCCTCAAACTGGGTTTTATACTCAGCTATGCTCCCTGCTTGTATCAGTCTTTGTAATAATTCTATAAGATCGTCATAAGCTAAGTTCCCAAATCAGACAAGTAGCACTTGGGCGAATGCCAGCTAATCTTCAAAGTCTTTGGCCGTTTCTACTCAGAATTAGATTAGAGCATTCCCCTCGTTGTAATAGAAGGTGAGCAACACCCTTTGGTTCTTAGGGGTTTGGTAGAGCTTAAAGAATTGCATTGCTTTATAAACCCAACTGCTCAAGGTCTCATCATCGAATCTTGGAAAATCAATCTAGATAGTTAACTCTTGGTTGCTTCCCTCGCTCCCCTCTAGGTTGGGGGGTTTGAGCACAGGATAGAGCAGCCTATAGGTTTGCTAGTAACCTCTGGTACAAATTGAATAAGTGGCTTATTTGTTCTGTAAGCCTGATTATGCTGAGCTCAAGTTGCTCCATGCATATGTATCATTCTTCTCTAAAGTATTGAGCCTTTGGTTTCCTGTGCCAACTGATTTGATTAATTGGTTCATTCGAGTTCCTTCAGCCATAACTTGTCCTTAATTCCAATTTGTAATGACTCAATTTGGCCCTTTTGTGTTGATTTTCTTTCAAGGAAATCAAAGAGAGTAGATAGAGAAAATGACAGAATATTTTTCAAAAACAATGAAAAGAGGATTGAATTTTTAATTCGAGAAGGTAGAAATCTTTAATTAAGCCACTTAAAGGTACTTCATTGTTTGCTTAATTCTGCTATATTATCCTATTTTTATTGCCTCAATAAATGTTCTCTAACCATTACAATCATACTGCACAGGTACTAACCACTAACAACTTGCCAAAGTTCTCACATGTGCAAGGTACTTATCATGTGTCCCCTAGCTGAGGATGAAAGTCACGTATGTGGCATGCTTCATCTGAGCTTGCACAACATCCCACAATTCACCACTTTTGTCTAATTGAAGGTTGGTGCTTCTCTACGTGGATGATCGTGATCAGCCATCTCAATAAAACCACAATCCACCACCCTTTTATCTAACGTTTGACAATGCTCCATGTGGACAGTGACAATCCTCAACTCCTTCATTTGACAGCTGGGGACCCTTCACGGGGACATTGTTGATGATCTCTTTCTCCCATTTACACATTCCTAATGTTGTGGCTATAAGTCTGTCTCCTGAGCTCATCTGCCATTGCTTCCTCCCGTCCTTCATGCGATGGTCTCTATTATGCCACTTGGACGGTCTCTATTGGCAAATTCTACATTGAAACAGAAATGGATTTTGAAATGTGGCTTGCTTTGTTATTGTTGGCTTTTATAAGGGTCTAACCTACTAGTTGATTGGATTTCTTTGGATTGTTTAATATGCATTAACACATTAAATGAGTTGCAAGGTACACCTTTTTTGCTTGTAAAGTCATTGGAGGACTCAACATAAGAGAAGAGTTGGACTAATAGCGACTTTAATATTGCTCAAATTAATGGGTAGGGTTTTCATGTGTGCAGTGTGAACTAATGCTTAGAATAGTGAATGGTGTAATTGTGCAGAAGTGGAAGAGGATTCTAGCCATTTGATGTGGTGGCAAGTTTTGGTGCCTGGTCAAAAGAAAAAAGCATGTGGTGGTGGTTAAGCGGAGTAACTATTCTTGTTGCATTGTTTTGTGCACTTTTATTATATTGTTAGCAGATAAATAAAATTGCAATCGCTAGGCCAAAAACTAAACTGCTTGTGGCCCTTAGTTAAGCTGAAGAACTATTAAATGAAAGAATCAGTTGAATTTAAACTTTGAACTCTCACCCTTTTTTTTTATGCATAATCTACTTCAGTTTTTCTAATACTCGTCCTGTAGGGATTGTTCCTTCTAAGCTTCAACCCTCCTTGCTAAATTCATGTCCTTGTGGAAAGTCATATCAAATATAATCCAAAAATTAAACTGTAAGAATCACGTTTAATAGAAAAATAGCCAAACTGTAATTTTTATCGGAAAAGTATACTCAAGAATACCATGTTGGCATTAAAACCCTCATATATTACATGTAGAGCTAATAAGATAAACTATATAAAAATTCACATTTCACCAAAATCGCCATGACAAATAAACATAATAGGACTCCAATTTTAAAAGCAAAGTTATCAAATTAGACACCATTATAAATAAAGCCAGGAGGAATCAATGACACTCAAATGCTCAGCCCATCTTCGATAATTGATTGCTCTTTAGCAGTCTGATCCATAGTAATACCTCACTAAAATAAAATTAAAAAGGAGAGAGATTGTGGTCTACTATAAGTATGGCATTTGCATGGATTGATTATAAAGCTTTGTGAACTTATTAGTGTAAAAGTATTTTTTAATTAATTATATTCATATATTAATGGTGAACTTATCTTTAGTAAGTGTGCCCTAAACTTTTCATGTTCTATTATTTAGAAAAATTATGTTGTTTCATTTTGCTATATTGGTGCATCTAAGCTAGTAATCTCATTGCATCTTCCTTGGTTGTCTCCGGGCATTGGTGTTGGCTCCCTTAGCTACTATGGATTGTTTGCTATTTTGCAGAGGAAAGGTGAGAGAGTAATGCGTTCTTGGGCAAAATAGAGATACTTGGTGATTTAAGTTGAAAAATGTGTATTGTCAATACCCTTAAAAATATAAAATAAATACCAAATCATACAACACACTACAAAAATAGCTAACCAATCAATTAGCTGCCCCTACAATTTCCATACCAAAGAAATAGTGTTGAAGAGGCATATCCCTTTCATTTCAAGAAAAGTGGCATATCTAATCCCCCTTCCTATCCCACACTCAGGCACGTGCCATGACCTAGGTAGGCATCATAGTTTATTACATGGAGTAAATCCCCTATTCATCTATTTATAAAATTCATAATAGTTATAAATTGATTGTTGAAAAAGGGCTATAGGGTTCGTAAAGGTGGGGAAGGTTGTCCCTGAAAATATCATCTATTTATATATGATAATATGCCTTTGCAAGGGGTTGCTACTAGATTATTGTCTAGTAACAGCTGATAATTAAGTATTTAAAGTTTTCAGTCCTAAATGTGTGTAAAAGTATTACTATTGTTGAAATTAAATTTGTCTGATGTTTTCATATAAGCTTAGGCTTGTGCTACATAATATTTTTAGGAAAATAATAAAAAATTCACATGATTTTACATCTTTTGTATGGGTAATAGCTTACAACCCTAAGCATATAGCAACCTTAAGATATGCAATAATGTGATTGGTATTGCATACATGAAATTTGAGTAGCGTAGTTTAGATGTGAATAGTAATGACAATCTAAACTATCTTGCAACTATGTTTGACTACAAATAATCTTATCAAGGAACAACTAACAAGATTATACCAATAATATCATTTTATTTTGTTATTTGAACTTTGGGCATTCACTATTGATGACAAAAGTTTCTTCAAAGTATCCTTAGATGCTTAGAGGCTATGCATTTAGCTTGTTGAATAATTTATGCCTTTTTATTTCAAGAGAAGTTGCCCTACCTATGTTGAAAAATTATTCCTAATTTTTTTGTGATGCTCACTTGATGGAGTTAATATAGTTTGCCCATATAGTTTTTATCCTTTTTTCCAATGAGGAAAGTTGTTCTATACTTATGTCTATTTTCTGAACGTAAAAATTAAGCTAATGATTTAAGACATGCTATTCTTAGAAGATTCTTAAGAACTTGTCTTTTTTTCTCTTGCTACCAGAATCATAATCCTAACATATTTGGTGTATAAAAGCCCCTTAATTATACCCTACATAGTAGAACTAATTTTTAATTCTTAATAATATGAAACTCTGTCAATAAAGTTCTATGATATCATATAGAAGTATCATTAGTCTTCCTTGTGGACTTGTTTGAAATTTACATGATATTTTTTCTCAAATCTTGCACCTTGCTTTTGACTATAAGTCATTCTTCTGCATACAAAGACAAATTAATTGCATTTGCCTTAGCATTACAAACCTTGAGTTCATTATCACGGATTTGTGGTTCAAAAGAATATATGTGTGCAAAGAATATCACGGATTTGAGTTCATTATCACGCATTACAAACCATTCTTTTGGACAGAATGGTTGTCCAAAAGAATATCTACGATGTCATGTCCTTGCCATCATTGGAAGCGTATAGCATTCTGCAGCGCTATGTTTAGTGCCTTTATAATATTTCATTAAATTCGCTCTATCCTTGATTTGTCCCTGGCTCTTTACCATCATAGAATTGTAACATCTGTAGTTGTTGTGAGTTTAACATTATTAGATTATTTTGTATTTATTAATTTTAAGGTATTTTTCTTTTGTTGGTGCTATTTCTTTTTAGTGCTATTCAACTAGTAGCATTAAATATAGAAGATAAGAACTTTTGAGGCTAAACCTTGACATTTTGGTTGAATTAGAGCTAAAGTTGCCATTAAAGGTAAATATAATGTCCTGATTTTTTTTATTCGATTTAATTGGGATTATTTATTATTTTGGATAATTTGGATGTGATAAAATTAATTAATATTATAAAATTCTAGAGGATATTTGGATTTGTTGGGCTAGCGCTTGAAGTGCACCCGTTCAATTACCTGAGTACTGATTTGAGTTTTGGGATTGAAAAGAAAATGAATTAATAATAATAACAACATAGAAGCAGAAGGAAAACGGAAGAAGCAGGGGGTAATCGGGCAAGGGTTTCAGGGGGAGAAAAGAGAAGAGAGAAAGTGGAGGCTTCGCCGCTGGCGGTGGCAACTGTGGTGGATGGCGGGAGTGGTGGCAACTGATGGGCAAGGCAGCGGCGGCGGCTACGTGAGAGGTGGGGCAGCGGTGGTGGACAACGGAGAGCGTCGCTTGAGAGAGAAAGAACAGCGTGAGAGAAGGGGAGGAAACGGAAGTCCCCGAGTTCAATTCCGACTTCGACCCAGTTAGGAATGTGTTAGATCTGGTCGAGGTAAGTGCACCCATACTCTCATCTTTCGTTTTTATGCATGTTCATTTCGTTTTATTCGGATATCCTCATTTCGATATCCGAATAAGTTTATATTTTGTATTACTCATGAGCTAAGTATGAAAATTCTTCGATTTCATATCCAATTTTGTGAGATTTGTGCAATTTTGCTCCCCAAAACCCTAACCTGCGTTGGTACTATTCACCCGCACCCGAACTCCATTTAACCGATTATTTTGGATTTTATGTATGATTCGGCGTTAGATAATAGAAACCCATGATTTGAGCATGCACTTATGTGGATTTCGTACCCGATTTTAGAGTTTTGATCGGTTTTTGAACATGAAACCCTAACCCTGCGCTCTGAAGTTTTTGTCTCTCTAATTTGGGGGTTTTGCTTTATTTGGCTTAAGGTAATCAAGGATGGCTTTGCAATTTGTTCGCATGAATTATGGAAATACTAATTTTATGTATCTCGGAATATTGTCGAACGTGAAAAATGATGTTCGATCACTTGTATGTTTCATATGTTAAATTGTGTATGCTCTGAAAATTATTTACGATTTGTTTATGAAGGAATTCGTGATCAGAAGCTTGAAAATGATGCT
>JAODPA010004475.1:0-13985 GCA_025585075.1 Nepenthes mirabilis | reverse complement strand
TCTGTTGATTATGTAGAACGTTGGCCGCTTAGTGGCTGTTGTGTACCTTTGAATGTACTAATTGCTCGGGGTATGCCCCAGCAGATAATGTTTTCATCCCCAAGTCAAGATACTTTGCGATAAAACATTAAATTTGTAATTTTTTCTCCCATTAATCCAAAATACTTGCTTACCAAAAAAAAAAAAAAAATCTAAGGAAGGCAGCAGGCATGCAAATTACAAAATCCTAACACGGGGAGGTAGTGATAATAAATAACAATACTGGGCTCATTGAGTCTAGTAATTTGAATGAGTACAATCTAAATCCCTTAACAAGGATCCATTGGAGGGTAGCTCTGGCACCATTAGCCATGGTAATTCCAGCTTCAATAGCATATATTTAAGTTGTCACCATTAAAAAGCTCGTAGTTGGACCTTGGGATTGAGCACTGGTCCGCCATTGGCATGCACCGATTGTTTCGTTCCTTCTGCCGGCGATGCGCTCCTAGCCTTAATTTGCCGGGTCATGCCTCTGGCACTATTACTTTGAAGAAATTAGAGTGCTCAAAGCAGGCCTAAGCTCTGGATACATTAGAATGGGAAAACATCATTGGATTTCGGTCCTGCGGTGTTAGCCTTTACGATCGGAGTAATAATTAATAGGGAAAGTCAGGGGAATTTGTATTTCAAAGTTAAAGGTGAAATTCTTGGATTTATGAAAGACGAACAACGGTGAAAGCATTTGCAAATGATGTTTTCGTTAATCAACAACGAAAGTTGGGGGCTCAAAGATGATCAAATATCGTCCTAGTCTGTACCATGAACAATGCCGACCAGAGATCAGCAGATGCTACTTTTAGGATGCCACCGATAGCTTATGAGAAATAAAAGTTTTTGGGTTCTGGGGGGAGTATGGTCACAAGGCTGAAACTTAAAGGAATTGATGGAAGGGCACCCCTAAGAGTGGAGCCTGCGGCTTAATTTGACTCAACACTGGAAAACTTACAAGGTCTAGACATCATAAGGATTGACAAATTGAGAGCTCTTTCCTGATTTTATAGGTGGTGGTGCATGGTCGTTCTTAGTTGGTTGAGCGATTTTTCTGGTTAATTTTGTTAATGAGCGAGACAAAAGCCTGCGAACTAGCTATGTGAACCTATCCCTTTATAGCTAGCTTCTTAAAGGGACTATGTCCTTCCAGGTCATAGAAGTTTGAAGCAATGATAGGTCTGTGATGCCCTTAGATGTTCTGCGCAGCATACGTGCTAACTGATGTATTCAACGAGTCTATAGCCTTGGCCAACTAGCCCAGGTAATTATTGAAATTTCATTATGATGGGGATAGATCATTGCAATTGTTGGTCTTCAATGAGGAATTCCTAGTAAGCAGGAGTCATTAGTTCACGTTGACTGCATCCCTGCCCCTTGTACACATTGCCTGTCGCTCCTACCGATTGAATGGTTTGGTGAAGTGTTCGGATCCAAGAGTTAGCGCAAGTCATTAGCTTGCATTGACTGTGTCCCTACCCTTTTTACACACCACTCATCACTCCTACCGATTGAATGGTTCGGTGAAGTGTTTGGATTGTGGCGACGTGGGCGGTTTCCAGCCAGTGACGTCACGAGAAGTCCACTGAACCTCATCATTTAGAAGAAGGAGAAGTTGTAACAAGGTTTCTATAGGTAAACCTACGAAAGCATCATTGTCAAAAATTGCTAAATAGAGCGACTTGTGGACATGTTGAAATAAATCGTCAAAGGTGCAGTGCCTAATATGGCACAGCATGCTGGATTGCCGATTGAGCCTGCACCTTATAGTCTTCTCCAGGAGTGGCAATGGGTGTGTTAGGTTAGGCTTGGTACAAGAACAAACCGTAGTGTGGATCGTGCCAAGGAACAATAACATATCATGCATTGCCTTGCCGTCAGATTTTTGGTGAGTGAGGTGGCGACTTGTCGTATCTGAATGACTCTCAACAATTGTGATACTTGGTGTGAATTGTAGAACCTCATGAACCATCGACTCTTTGAATGCAAATTGCACTCAAAGCCTCTAGGTTGTGGGCACATTTGCCTATGCGTCACACATAGCATCACCCCCAACCATGCCATTGTGTCTCTGCATGTTAGGTTGGGGCAAAGAGTGGCCTCCTCTGCGTTGTTGTGCAGTTGGCCTAAAATCAGAGCTCGGCAACTGCGCCACAACATTTGGTGGTCAACAAGGTGAAGGCAAAGGTTACATCGTGTTGCACTCAATACATTGCCCGTGAAGCTCGCATGACCCCGCCGTGTCATTCATATGGCACCGCACAGCACCCCAGGTTAGGCGGGGCTACCCACTGAGTTTAGGCATATCAATAAGCTGAGGAAAGAAAACTTACAAGGATTCCCCTAGTTACGGCGAGTGAACCGAGAAGTTTTCAACTTTAGAATCGAGTGGCTCTGTCATCTAAATTGTAGTCTAGAGAAGCGTCTTCCACGATGGACAGAGCCCAAGTCCCTTGGAAAGGGGCGCCAGAGAGGGCGACAGGCCCGTGATGCCCGAACCCCATCACACCACGAGGCGCTGTTCGTGAGTCAGGTTTTTTGGTTATGTAGCCCCAAGGAGGCGGTAAATTCCATCCTAGGCTAAATAATGGCAAATGACCAATAGTGAACAACTACCGTGAGGAAAAGATGAAAAGGACTTTGAAAAGAGAGTCAAAGAGTGCATAAAATTGTTAAGAGGGAAGTGGTTTGGGGCCAAGAATGCACACTAGAGGAATGCAAAATGGTCATAAGTCGGTCCGCAAATCGGCTTGGGGCATAAACCTATGCGGATCGAGGGGGCAGCTAAAACTCAAGCCTTGGATGAGCTTGGGAGTGTCGTCCCAGTGATAGTGGAAGTCAATGTGCGCCGCCACGACAGGCTTGGCACCTAAACACACTAGGCATGGGCCTATAGGCCCACTATTCGGACCATCTTGAAACACAGACCAAGGAGTTTGACATGTGTACAAGTCAACGGGCGAGTAAACCCGCATCCCGCAAGAAAGCTAATTGGCGGGATCCCCTCACGGGCTGCATCGCTGACCGACCTTGATCTTCTGAGAAGGGTGCAAGTGAGAGCATACCTGTCGGGACTCGAAAGATGGTGAACTATGCCTGATCAGGGAAAAGCCAGAGGAAACTTTGGTGGAGGCCTGAAGTGATACTAACGTGCAGATTGTTCGTCTAACTTTGGTATAGGGGCAAAAGACTAATCGAACCACCTAGTAGCTAGTTCCCTCAAAAGTTTCCCTCAGGATAGCTAGAGCTAGAATGCAAGTTCTATCGGGTAGACCCAATTATTAGAGGCATCGGGGGAGCAATGCCCTCGACCTATTCTCAAACTTTAAATAGGTAGGATGGCACAGCTGCTTCATTGGGATGCAACATGAAATTGAGAGCTCCAAGTCGGCCATTTTTGGTAAGCAGAACTAGCGATGTGAGATGAAATGGAAGCCAGGTTACGTTGTCGAACTGCGTGCTAACCTAGATCACACAATGGGTGTTGGTCGATTAAGATAGCAGGACGGTGTTGTGTCCATGTCGCACCCCAAGAATGCCCTTGTCGTGCCAGTGTCGCACTCAGAAGCTCCCTTGTAGTGCTCAGCGGTGCTGGTGTCACACTCGTGCCAGTCCCTTGTCGGTCTCAGCAGCACCCATGCCACTTGTCGTGCTCCAGTAGCTCCCCTATCACGCCAAGCAATGCTCCTAGGAATGCCCTTGTTATGCTGGTGTCAGGCCATGTAGTTCCCTTGTTGCAACCAGTAGTGCTAGTGTCACGCCCGTGCTGGTCCCTTATCTCTCCCAACAGCGCCCACGTCGTGCTTTTTGTGCTCTAGTAGGTCCCTTGTCGTGCCTAATAGTGTCGGTGTAGCGCCCCACCAACGTCATTGTCACACCCAGCAGCACTTGGTTTGCTCCCCAGGAATGCCCTTGTCGTGTCTAGTAGCTCCCTAGCATGCCCCAGCAATGCCCTTGTCATGCCCAGTGCATCCCTATGATGCCTATGTCATCCCTAGCAATGCCCGGGTTGAACTAGCATCACTCGTGCCACATCCTTTTGGCACCCAGCAGCTTCCTTGTCATGCCTAGTGGCATCCTTGTCGCACCTTGTGACACCCGTGTCGCACCAAGTAATACCCTTGTCGCCCAGGGCATGCTCCAACAGTGCCCTTGTCATACCTAGTAGTGCGCTTGTTGCCCCCGTATCATGCCCAGTAGTGCCTAGGTCACTTCCCAACACTGCTCGTGCTGCGCCCAGCAACTCCCCAGTGTGCCCCACCGATGTCCTTAGCAAGCCCAATGTGTCCCACCTGATCCCATGTCGCTTAGCTGCTGCCTTGTTGCACCCATGGCACTCCATTGTGGCACCCCAATAGTGTTGTTGTCATGCTCAGTAGTGCTGGTGTCATACCCTTGTTGTACCATTGTCAGTCCCTGTCACAACAAGTAGTGCTTGTGTCACTTGTCGCGTCCAACGTGCCCCAGCAGCTCCCTTATCGCAACTCCCTTGTCGCGCACCATTAGTGCCCTTGTTGCGCTCGGCAACACTGGTGTCGTGCCCGTGCGGCTTGCTTGTCGTGCCCCAGCAGTGCCCTTGTCGTGCCCAAGCAACAACCTTGTGGCGCCCCGTCAATGCCCTTGTTCTGCCCAGCAGTGCTGGTGTCATGCCCATGCCCTTCCCTTGTTGCGGCCTAGCAGCGGCCTTGTCATGCCCATGCTTCTCCCTTGTTGCGGCGTAGCAGCGCCCTTGTTGCACCTGAGCAACAACCTTATTGCACCAGCTAGCACCAAGGTCACTCGCCAACACAACCAGTGTCATGCCCAACACCTCCGATGTCGTGCCTAGTGCATCCCAACAGCGCCTAGGTCGCTATCCAGCACTACCAATGTCATATCGAGCACCTCCCATGTCGCGTCCAGCGTGTCCCAACAGTGCCTGTGTCATACCTAGCAGCACCTGGGTCACTCCCCAGTTTGTCCCAGCAATGCCCTTGTTGCACCCTGCATGCCCCAGCAATGACAAGCAGCTCTCTTGTCGTGCCCGGTAGCGCTCGAGTCATGACAAGGTCGTTCCCTGGCACCACCCATATCGTGCTCTTTTGCCCAGCTCGCCCTCGTAGTGCCCTTGTCGTACCCTGGTCGACATGGAGGCTTTACAAAGTCTTGTTGTGTCGATCATCTTGGCACTCTCATCGAAATGACATGGCATGTCTTTAATTATGCTTGCTTGTCCCTTGATTTTTCCCCCGTTGACACAGCCCGAATTTATGGGGTATCGTGTGGCCTCATCATGAAATGTCTCACCAATGCACGTGGTCTCGAGGTAGACATCATCCACTAATGTCATGCCCATTTGTTTGTAGATATTATCCCAATAATCTTGTCCTCAGCTCTCCTTGCAAGCTTTGAATAGGAAAAAAAACATTTCTTGGTGGATACGGATTTTTACACATTTTTTACTTTTAATAAGTGAACTTATGACCCCTTCCCAAACTCAAATTATGATGCCATGATATCTAAATTTTCTCCATAATTTATGCTAATTTTTGAAAGAAAAAGCTCGTCGTTCGGACAAGTCTTGTCAGAGTTATTAATTTTTAAAGTTGCATGACGTTTGAGAAATTATTAAAATATCCTCCCATCATTGAAAAAATCCAAAAATTTGTTTTAAGCTATTCCTAATTTTTATCTTTCTAACAAAAAAATACCTGAAAAGGTTACTAGTAACTATGAAAAATCCCATTGTGCAAGTCGGCATGACATGCATGGTGCTATGTGTGTCATGTTGTTCATACGTGATTCACCATGCAATGATTTTGTGACATAGGTTCCATGCATTCGATGTGTATTGATCATATGCTCGAATTATCCCGTCTTGGGTTGTCATATCTAGCCGTGCTCATATAGGAACTTGGCAAGTTGATTTAGTCGGCATTATAATTTGCTTGCAGATCGATTGCCAGGGCATGAATGAGCATACGTGATGGCATATGAGCAGTGGTGGGCTTGTGTGGGTCGTTGGGCTCTTTGTCTACGCATTAAACCAGATGCACATGTGCCTCTTTGCCGAAAGGCCAAGAACTTTGTGCCTTGGTAGATGTGTGGTTTCCTATGTCGCATACCCATTTGAAGGAATTTATCTTGTTGGGAAGTTTCCTTTCACTCGGTGTGCCATGGGGATGTCGAGTAGACGATTCATAAGGCTCATTGTCCCCCCATGTTGCGTTTTCTACACAATAGAGGTGGGAGATGGACTTTAGTGTGTTCTCTCGGATGCAGAAGATTGAGATACAGGTTATGTGTGAGAAGTTTGATCAGCCCAATCGTTTTAGACACAAACGACAGTTGAACGCTTGTTGACTTCTTGACCAGTGTTCAAATCGGTCGACAAGGCTCGTTATTGTCAGCGTCGAAGAACGAATGCTACCTGGTTGATCCTGCCAGTAGTCATATGCTTGTCTCAAAGATTAAGCCATGCATGTGTAAGTATTAACTAATTCTGATGGTGAAACTACAAATGGCTCATTAAATCAGTTATAGTTTGTCTAGAGCTGATGCGTGTAACAAACCCCATCTTTTGGAAGGGATGCATTTATTAGATAAAAGATTTACGCAGGTTAAACTTGTTGCTTTGATGATTTATGATAACTCGACGGATTGCATAGCATTCATACTGGCGACGCATCAGTTAAGTTTTTGCCCTATCAACTTTCAATGGTAGGATAGTAGCCTACCATGGTGGTGATGGGTAATGGAGAGTTAGGGTTTGATTCAGGAGAGGGAGCCTGAGATATAGCTACCACATCCAAGGAAGGCAGTAGGTGCGTAAATTATCCAATCCTGACACGGGAAGGTAGTGACAATAAATAATAATACCGGGCTTATTGAGTCTAGTAATTGGAATAAGTACAATTTAAATCCCTTAAAGAGGATCCATTGGAAGGCAAGTCTGGTGCCCGCAACAGTAGTAATTCAAGCTCCAATAGCATATATTTACGTTGTTGTAGTTAAAAAGCTCATAGTTGAACCTTGGGATGGGGTGACCGGCCTCCCTCCAGCGAGCACCGATTATCTCATCCCTTCTACCAGCGATGCGCTCCTGGCCCTAATTAGCTCGGCCTCCAGTGTGTTACTTTGAAGAAATTAGAGTGCTCAAAGTAGGCCTAAGCTCTAGATACATTAGCATGGGATAACATCATAGGATTCCAATCCTATTGTGTTGGCCTTCTAGATCGGAGTAATGATTAACAAGGACAATCGAGGGCATTCGTATTTCAAAGTCGGAGGTGAAATTCTTTAATTTATGAAAGATGAACAAGTGTGAAAGCATTTTCCAAGGATGTTTTCATTAATCATGAATGAAAGTTGAGGGCCCAAAGATGATCAGATACCATTCTAGTCTCAACCATAAATGATGCCGACTAGGGATCAGCAGATGTTACTTTTAGGATGTCGTAACACCTCATGAGAAATAAAAGTTTTTGGGTTCCAGGAGGAGTATGGTTGCAAGGCTAAAACTTAAAGGAATTGACGGAAGGGCACCACAAGGAGTGGAGCCTGCGGCTCAATTTAACTCAACATAGGAAAACTTACTAGGTCCAGACATAGTAAGTTTTGACAAACTGAGAGCTCTTTCTTGATTCTATGGGTGGTGGTGCATGGCCATTCTTTGTTGGTGGAGCGATTTGTCTAGTTTTTGAATGCAAGTTGCACCAAAAGTCTCTAGGCTTAGGGCATGTCCACCTATGTGTCACACATAGCATCGCCCCCAACCAAGCCATTGTGTCTTTGCATGCTAGATGTGCCACGATGTTCGATGGTCGATAAGGTGAAGGCCAAGGTTGCATCACGTCGCACTCAGCACGTCGCCCATGAAGCTTGCATTACCATACCACATCGTCTGTACGACACCAACACAATGAGCCCAGGTCAGGCGAGACTATGTGCTGAGTTTAACATAGCAATAAGAGGAGGAAAAGAAACTAAAAAGGATTCCTCTAGTAACGGTGAGCAAACTGGGAAGTGCCCAGTTTTAGAATTAGGCAGCTCTGTCGTCTAAATTTTAGTCTGTAGAAGTGTCCTCCGCGACGGACTTTGCCCAAGTCCCTTGGAATGGGGCATAAGGGAGGGTGAGAGCCCCATCATTCTCGGACCCTATCGCATGATGAGGCTGTGATGACCCGAGTTTCAAAATATGATAATTAGGGTGAAATTGAATTAATAATGATCAAGGATTAGGTTTAGAACATGAAAAATTGAGTTTGGAAGTAGAAAGAGGAAGTTGGGCCCTATATGGTATCGATTTTCAAGATATGGTTAATAGGGGTGGTGAGGTTTCAGAATTTTTAAAATATGGTAATGGGAGGTAATTAAGTTAAAATGAATTAATTATAGTCAAAAGGAATGGGAGGAATTGGATCAAAAAGCCCAAAGATCCAAAATTAGTAAATTAGGAACTGAAGTTGTAAACCAAGAAACGTTAATTCGTAAATACGATTCCGGACTATAAATTATGATAATCATGCACTATTAATGTTATATAATCAAAATTAGGGTCCAAGGATGTGAAGAATTGGTTGAAAGGGTCAAAACATCTCACAGATGACAAAAATGCAAATTAGGCTTGTTGCAAGCGCGATGTGGGCCTAACCCGCACCTGAGTAAAGATTGGGCACAAAAAATAGAATGCCCTGCTCAAAGGGGTTCTCAAGGCTCCACCCGACCAGGTTTGCAGAACCGGGCACTTGAAGCATGCCTGGTTGGCGCTCAAGCTCCGGTCATGGGCCCTATCACGTGATTCTTTTCTCTCCATGTTTTAAATGGGATGTCGGGGAGAGGGGAAGGCAGAATGCATGATAGAAGCAAAGGAGCCGTGGGAGAGAAGAGGGAAAGGGAAGAGAAGGAATCCGGTCGTTCCACTCTTATCTGGGTAAAAATAACTGTAGACCGATCTCAGGCAAGTGCACCTCAGACGATATTTTCTGATTTTACTACTTTTGTGTATCCCAAAAATAATATTTATACTTTAAATCAATAGTTTTGCATGTTTACTATAAATAATGCCTTTTTTCCTAATTAATCGGGCAGATTTTGCATTTACTAGTATATAGTGCTAAATATACCTCTGATTTCATGAAAATACATGTATTGGGTGTTTGTTTACCGTACAAAAAATTTGGCAAAACCCTAAGTATGAAAATTGAAGATTTGATACTTTATTTTTCATAGCTTCTATTATATAAAAGTTAATTCATAATGTGATAAGGCCACTGATGTGATTTATGTCTAAAAATTTTACATGGACTTATACTGCAAAATTTTTTGGGATTTCTGAAGCAAAACTGAAAGGTTTTAAACTTTTTTTGTATATTCTGAATCGAAAATGAAGAATTATAAACTATTTCTGTATATTCTGAAGCGAACCTTAAGGGTTTCAAATTGGTACCGTATATTTTGAAGTGAAACAGAAGGGTTTCAAACAGTTACCGTATATTCTAAAATGAAACTGAAGGGTTTCAAACTATTTCTGTATATTTTGACGCAAAACTGCAGGATTATAAATTGTTACTGTATATTCTGAAACTAACTGAAGAGTTACTGTAAAACTCTGACTGACTTCTGAAACTGAAAAGTATTTTTAGTTAAGAAATAAGAACAAAATATTTTTGATACTATTAATTAGGACCCGGGACTAATATATAGTCAGGTTAAGTTCTTCGGCATGCCTTAGAATGTTATGGTGGTAATCAAGGATGACTCTATCCACAGAGTTATATGTGGTCCGCCCTTCCTTGGGGCGTTAACCTAGAAGGTAGTTACTGTTACCAACTGGCATACCGTACTGAATCCCACGAGAAGGGATGCCCCACGAGAAGGGACAACTGTTCTAGCTTTTATTGTGTGCAAACACAATCTATCCTCGATTATTCGCTCTCTCCACTAGTAGGATCTATTGGTTGGGTCCTTTACTGATAGGAAAGGAAATTTCTATAATTTATTGAATTAAGACTGATTTCTGCTTTCTGAAGCTTGTCTTACCAATTTATTATTAATGAAGCATGATTACACTGATTTCTAATTTTTGAAGCTTGAGTGTTTCTATTTCCTGGCAGTTCTATAACCTTATGCATCATGTTCTACTATTGTTTCTGTAAATCACTGCTTTTGAGTATTTATACTTTAATATGTATCTGTATCCGTTTTACTACATTCTGTTATGTATGAAAGTTTTACTGCATGTCTGCATGTACCTTGCTGGATTTTGGCTCACTATTTATTATTTTTCCCCTCTAGATCAAGCTATAGAGATGATATTGGTTGATCAAGCCTAGCTAGAGATTAGCAAGAAAGATTTTGGAGCCTCGGTGAAGTCTTAAAGATTATCTTGTACTATTTTGGAAGATTTGGTAGTTCTACATGTCCCAAAGAGTTCTGTAAATGAAATGATGTATACATAATTGTAGCATATTCTGTAAACTGTTAGAACTATATTTATGCTTCCGTAGGTTTCTGTTAAGGTTTATAGCTCTGCTTCTGCTATATGTTTTCTGGATTTTGTACAGGTCCTAAACGGCATCTCCTATATGTTTCTGATTTAGTGGATAGGATTATATTTGAGCCATGGATGGAAATGGCAAATTGGTGGTCCAGTGTATGCATGCTGTAGGTTGAAATGTGGTATTCGAATAGTTGTGTGCTTATAAAGGGTATAATATACAGGTTGTATATTGGGTTTTCGTCCAGTTTTAAACAAAACTTTGTCAAAATTTCAGCAGAAATTACTGATAAAAATATGTAGATTCTGTTCTGTATCTGTCTGACGAAGAGTCCTATGAGAATTCGGATACATTCCGTCATAATTGGTATTAGACAAAACAAAATGCCTTTGGAATGATCTGAATCGTATGTGAAAGCTTGGAAAATGATCCTGACTGATTGAACAAGTAGTGATAGATATATACTCATTAAGTTAGGTTAAGAAATCCAAGGTGTTCTAGCTTGCATAAGTTAGGATCGACTTGAGCTAGGACTTATTGATCGAGCTGAATGATTAAATTGATTTACAGTGACCTTAGATCTGGGTTGATCGGTTTGGATATTAGACTTAAGTTTAAAGTAATCTACTCTATGACCAAGATGATTTAGGATAGAAATGGACCGAGACTTATTGATTAAGTAGAATGATATTCATTCCAGGTTTGGGTAAATTGAATCGAGTTGAAGGTTCAAATGGAGCTATTTTAAGTTGAGTAATGATAGGAGCGTTCGAGTTGTTCAACCTTAGGATTAATGAAAATCTGGATGTATTGAAGAAAGTAACTAAGGTTCTTGATGGCCCAGACAAAGTTCAACTAGCTAAAGTAAGGTAAGGTTGATAGTAGGTTTCTGAGCGTCACACCTCATTTCTTGGGATGTTTCTGGAAGTATCTGTTTTTAAAGGAATTCTTTTTCTTTATGCAATGTTTTGGGATGGCTGGAAGATGAAACTAGTTATTGATGATAACCAGGGTATGAGTTTATGTGTTCCAAATTCCAAAGTAAAATCTAATGATGCCAATTCCTGAGGGGGGACCCTTGTCTGAAGGAATTATGAATTTCAATGTCCGATTTGGATTTTTGAATGAATCAACCTTGATGAAGTATTAAGATGATCTGGATGGTAGATTGCTATACTAGAACTGATAATTTTCTAAGGAATAATCTGAATTGTAATTAGGCTCACATATCAGATAAGTTGCAAAAGAAGTAATGGAGCTAATATGCTGATGTTTGTAAGTCATGTAATGAGGTGTGTGCTAAGTGTAGATGGCATATTAGGCCATACTTGAAAAGTTGTTAGGTGGATACAAAAATTAGAGGAAACTGTTAAAAGATGATATTTGTCTATCTGATTGACGAATAACGTTGTTGTTGATGTTATATCAAGATCAGAAATGATCTTGAGCATTCAATTGTAATCGATGAAGATATTTGGGGAATTGTGAAATAATCAGAAGTTAATGATTCGATGATTGGGAGTCTCTGAGATTGAAGTATCTGTAAGATAGGTGAAAGATCACTACGAACTAGTCTCGTTATTGGGAAAAGTATGGTTATGAAAGCCTGAAAGGAAAACCGCTATAAATTCGTTTGAGGTTGATAGAATGATGAGGCCCCTGGGTTTTAGTCAGATTCTTGTGAAAAGTTGAGTGGTCTAACTGGAATGAATAAATTGGCTTAACAATGAAATACTAAGTTACTAAATGCTGAAATTTTGTCGTTAACTAGGAATTATGACAAGTAGTTAGATGAGTATTCGACTGGAAGGAGGAATATTTGTTTCATTTGATTGATATGGCAAGTAAGTGGAGCTAATGATCTGGAATTGATCTTTCAGTGGTGGGAATCCTTTTAGTGTTGAAAAGATACTTGAGGATATTTGTGTAATTTACATCAAAAGGATATGATTCCCTGCAATTAGGTTATACATTCTAGATGAGAGGTAAGGTTAATCGAATTAGAAAATAGATGTTAAATCTAATTAGAAAATGAGACCGCCCCTTTTGAAGTTGGCAGGTGACTATTCAAGACTCTAGTTATAAGAATCTTGTGAATGTATGTATTTGGACGAATAGATCAAGCCGGTTTGTTTTAATGGGCAGTTTAGAGGCAAATGGAAGAGGCATTAGTCTGTCAGGGTTTGTGCAAAATCAAAGGAGTATCAGTTAGAAGCTGTTGAAGGAGCTTCAAGGCTTCTAGAAAGTAGGGTTAACAAATGGGCCAAGTAAGTTAGCACAGATAATAGTACCCTTGAGGAAGATTGGGATTCTGTTAGTCCGCATCAATAGGAAATCACCCACAAGCAAGGTGGGGGAGGAATTTATGGGTTGAGATTGTTTCACCCGTGGTTGGGGTGATATGATGAGACCATGGCCTTGAGGAATTGTGAATAATGTTTTCAGGAGAAATAAATGTTTTGAGAATCCAAAGAGTTAAGAGATATAATAAGAAGACCTTGATATTTTTTAGGAAGGTGAGTGTTAAGATCAATGTATGATATTGAAAGTCCCCATTTGAGAAATTGTGGAATTGCTGCAAAGATAGCTCTATTCTAACAATTTTAAGGATTAAAGTAGTTATGTTATGATAGAAAAGTAACCTTAAGAAATTCCGAGTGCTTTGATACTATTAACGAAATTGTAGGATTCTACTTTTCCGCATCGCTTGTAGATCGATGTCCTTGGAATAAATATGAGACAAATCCCTAGTTTAAAAGTTGTTCTTCCATCGATTGAAATTAGCACTTGGAATTCTCTATTTGAGGACTTGAGAGTATCGCCTTGGGTGATGGCTTGTCCAAAGAATTGTGTAGATGGATTTGGGTATCTTGAGGGAAAATGCACAGGAATTAGTTTATCAACCCCCCGAACAGTACTATAAGAATCCGTACTGAACATATTTTCAAAAATTGACCTTAGATCCGGATATCATCAGCTTCGGATCAGAAAGGAGGATATAGCAAAAATGGCATTCCGGACTAGATATTGGCACTATGAATTTGTAGTGATGCCTTTTGGGTTGACTAATGCTCCGGCCGTCTTTATGGACTTGATGAGCCGGATTTTTCAACCATACCTGGACCAGTTTGTGATCGTCTTTATTGACGACATCTTTGTGTATTCGAAAAGCTATAAGGAACATGAGGAGCATTTATAGACTGCACTCCGGATCCTAGGGAACACCAATTGTTCGCCAAATTGAAAATTGTGAATTTTGGTTAGAGGAAGTAGGATTCCTTGGGCACGTCATCTCCAAAGAAGGGATTTCCGTCGATCCTAAGAAAGTGGAAGCAGTGGTAAAGTGGAACCGGCCAACCTCTGTGACCGAAGTACGGAGCTTCTTAGGCTTGGCTTGATATTATAGATGGTTTGTGAAAAACTTCTCCCAAATTGCTTTGCCACTCACACAATTAAAAAAGAAGGATGCCAAGTTTGAGT
>JAODPA010004453.1:0-13987 GCA_025585075.1 Nepenthes mirabilis | reverse complement strand
AAAACTACTATAGAGAATTGATAAAATATATTTAGACATACCATTGCATAATATTTACAAGTTGACAAGTCAAAAAAGGAAAATTTGATTTTGAATATAGCAAATAATATATAGTCAGTTTACCTACGAGTTGTGAATGATGGCGTATGATGTAGAAATAGCCATAGCTCCATCTTTGATATTTGACCATTGTTAGCAAGGCCATAGTCAATCTTTAGTTCTTTTATTCCTATATAAATTTTATACGTTTTATCGATTTTTAGACATTTTTGGTATTTTAGCTTTCGATAATTATTATTAACCTTTTACATGTTTCATTTATGATAATTCGTATATATATATCGTCATACTTTATAGAGTACTAAACTCACTCATGCCATCTTTTGTTAACTTTTCAGATTAACGGATTTGGATATCACTTGTAAGGATTTTAGATTTTGGGAGGGCGTTCCTAAATTATTAGTTTGAGTATGATATTATCTTATTTTGGATGTTTTGATGCAATATCATATAGATTAGCTTTTGTTGAGTTTTATATTTTTGTGCCTGGTGTCATTAATACTCTGAATTTGATATTTAAGCAAATTAGATATTAGTTTATGAATGCTTGTCCTTATTTCTAAATTGTTTAGGATCAGGTATCAATTTATCTTGAAAGCACTTTAAGATATAACTTTTGGATCTTGGGCTTGTCATTTATTATTAAAATTGTCTAATGGTATCACCTGTAAGGTCGAGTATCAATTTGGGTTATGTTTTGATTATTAGTTATTTAATTATGCATTTCAAATTGCAATTCCTGAATTTTGTTAGATATACACGATTTAAATATAAATTTAGTATAGATTGGTTGAATGTTATTATGCTAGTGTGGGTTGTTTTCATAAGATGTTTTATTTTGTTATTTTAGGGTGTCAATCGTTTTTTTTAATGGAATTAGAGTAAAGATTCAGCCTTCTTGATTTCAACTTTGCATACTATCATTTAAAGAATGGCCTGTATTACCTATATCTTACTTTCGTTACCATCGTCAGAAGTTATTGTGTACCAAACCGAGGAATGATTTGTCATGAGATATGACGTCAAATTTATGGAGCCTACTAACGGCACAACTTCACTGAAAGGTCTAAAGTGAATGAGGGATGGTCAATGAAAGATAGATTGAGGATGGTACCATCTCTTTAAAAGATGGAGGTCATTTTTTCTTTATATCTCAACCATCCATTTTTAAATAGATGATTATGATTTATTAATTGATTTTAACCAATTTTTTATTTTTTAAAAAAATAAAAAAAAATTACAAATATTTATTTGAAAATAGACGGCTTAGATTAGGAGATAGTGAGGACAGTGTCTCTTTTAAAAAAAAAGAAAGTTTCCTCACTTAAATATTCTATATTTCTATTCGGTTTAGATCCCATTCATAAATAGCCTGCTTTAGATGTTATAGTTTAATTACTTTCACTACTGATGCATTCCTAGATTTGGATTATTGCACAGATTAGGAAACCACCTGATCCTTCCTTGTGAGTTGAATTGAAGCAAGTCCAATCTCTATATCTGATAATTTGAATCCTACATACCACAATAGACATATAAGAGGTCAGAGGACAATGAGACTCACATTCCGATATATTATCTAATATTTAAATCAGAAATCTATCTTAACAGAGTAGAAATATAGGAAGATGGAAGGAATGCGTTAATGCATGTTAGAAATGGGGGATTGAGTGTGTCGTGAAGGATTGAGCTCCAAGAGATGGGCTTAACGGAGGAGCGACTTGAGAAGTAATGTACTCGTGGGTAAAGTGATTTGAGAGGATGCAGTTTGATACTTCAGAGATGCTTGAAGATAGGAACTCTCCGTCTCCCATTTCTCACAGGAAAGAAGAGGGATTTATAGAATTAGAGCCGATATAGCCTTCATTGGCTCTCATGACTAACTTTCACTAACTCTAAGGATCGACTGAGCTCTTTCCTCAAGCATGCCATGGGGCAAGTATGACAATCATGGCTTTTTATTGAAAACGTTGGAGGGCTGCATTTGCCCTCCTGGAGTGATACCCTGCATGGATAGATGCCTTGCAAATATTAATTTAGCAGTCAGGACAGTTGTCGTGGCCATATGTGGTAGGCTCTCCTTGCCCATGCATGCTGTACTATTAGGGCTATAGGTGGCCATATGCGAGGGACAATCATGGGCATCACACTGCACGCAACCCTAATTACCCACTTTTCACTGAACGATTCTAGGTCTACCCGTTAGGACTACCCACACTGTTACCTGGGCCTTCGTCTTGACAGATCGCGTGATGGGCTACTGTGATTCGGGCTTTCATGCTGCTGATGCTGCACTTCCAAGTATTTGGTCTCAGGTGGGCATTTGCTAGGCCATTGCTTCCTCTTTGGGTTGTACTCTGGGCCAACCCAAGATCTGTCAGACCCATCATTATCCTTCCAAGTCGAGAGGCTTGACTCATCGACTCTCGGTATGTTCATCAATGGGATTCCAGCTAGAGGCTTGCACATGTTCTCCTTCCATAGGCATTCTGTGGATTCACTGCTCTTGGGAGCAGGATTTGATTCACTATCTCCAACGAGATTTGGGGTGATACTCAACTCCCGGTAACTTTTTGTCGTCAATGTTATCTTCTTAGTTTAATGTTGGTCAGGCCCCTTCTAGCTAAAAATGGAGGGGACCCCTATCCCTTGCTTCACGAATTGTCTTCACCAACCAAGCAGTGTGAGAATTCAGGGCTAGCATGGAGCCTATGAAGCCATTGGCGGGCGTTGGAGGGAGTTCTACGTAGTGTTTGAAGCTGAGGATACCCTTAAAGTCTACCATAATTCCCCTCTTTTGAATGGGATGCAACATTGGTTCCTCTCTTTTGCGTCCAGCCTAACTTGTACTAAACGAGTGAAGGCCTGAGTTTGGGCTGTTGCGCACTCTAGTTAGTCCTCTTTGGTATTGATTTGAAGTTGAGGTGTCTTAGGCCTTGGAAGGGAGATGCTGGCTCCCCAACCTATTTCAAAGAGGCACCATCTTCTACGGCTCTTTGGAGGACTACCGGATGGTTGGTAGCCTATGATGGGAGCCTTTTATTCTTTATGTCCACATCGAAGTAAGTCATTGTCGCTACCTCGGAGACTTTGATGGTTTTGATGGACGACTTCGAGGTGGTCACCCTCGGGTGAGGGCTTTGTTTGCCCTTCCTTGATAGAACATCAAGAGCCCCTTGTATGCTCCAAATGTAGTTTCATCCCCTCACCAGGGTAGTTAGCAAAGAGACTTGTCTCTTACAATCACCGATCCTAAAGAATGGTTGGAGGATCATAGTCAGGTTGCTGCCCCATATATTTTATTTTTCCTTTTGTATTGTACGTCTGTTGTTGAGAGCGTGTACTTTGTAAAGGTAATTAATAAATGAAACTACCCGAGTATTACTTATCTTTACATAATGTGGCTCCAATATTCTTGTATATTTTGAATAGTTCGTGTTCTTCACTGTTGTTTCTCATTACATGATTTTTGATGAACTGACAGTCTGAACTACTAACAATCCAACCTGACACGATCCATCCCGAGCACTCTGCTGGGATGCACATCATTCCGATCAGTCTTGGGGTTCTCAAGGCTGTCACTTTGCCATTTATGGGGTGATGTCACATTAGGGCATTGTTACTTGTGTGGCGCCACCAACCATTTTATGCAAGTGCTTGGGCTGCTAGCCATTCATGGGCTACACAGGGAGGTGTCACATCAGGTGTCACAACTGACCTGGTGGGTTGATGCGCTATAGCACTCTCTGGTGCGAACACGTGTCACGGCCATCATGGGGACGCATCTCTTGGATTCCTCATGCTATGCCATCTTAGGGCTGGGGTTTCGACTATTTAAGCACTAGCCCCTGCTAGTTCTACACCTTTTTACTCTTCGAATCACTTCGACCCAATCAATTTTTTCTTTATCTCTCATCTTCATGGCTTCTCAGGGCATCGCCGCGATTTTGTCCATTCTAACTTGTAGGGATGTGGTGTCTTTGTATGAGAGGTATAACATCCTCAGTAGCATTCCTTAAGCTCTTCCTGAGGTCGATGATACGGCTTGCATAGGGTTTATCACCATTTATAAGGAGCTCTTGAAGGCCAGTCTTCACATCCTATTCGTGAGGTAGTTAGACGAGATCCTGAGGGCGCTAAAGATCCCCATGGCTCGCCTCTATCCGATCGCTCTTTGATACCTTGTCTCTCTGTGCGTTTTTTGTCACACTAAGGGACTTTCTCTAGACGCTTGGGATGTGGAAGTGATCTTACGGCTCAATCAGCATAGCAACTGGATCTCCTTCATCCCCCAACCTAGGTACAAAATAAGCGGGGGAACCCTAACCCGATGAAGAACTTGAAGGACCATTTCTTCTATTTAGCAGTTGGCTTTGAATGGCGCATCTCAAACAGGTAGAGCAAAGCTAATTGCATCTACACCGGTGACATTCTGAAGGAAGGAGAATGGATGGCTCTCGGGCTAGTGAAATTGGTTGTGGACAACGTCGCCAACTTCTGCCACATGGGTGACTGGCTCACCAAAGAGGCATTCGAGAGAGTCAAGTGGGAGGCCATGGTGGAAGGAGATGATGAAGATGTCCCGAAAATGCGTCTTCGCATCAACAAAAGAAGGCAGAAAGATTCGGTCATCTGCGACTCTCCTAAAGGGTTATCTGGTGGAGTCGAGCCGTCCTCTCCCCCTTTGCCCATTTTGGAGGAAGTTAGAAAAATTGAGGCCATCTACGTGAAGGTGTCTCGCCAACCTGTGGAAGAATCTTCATGTCTAGTGGTTGCCGATGAGTTGGGTTTGCCTATTGTGGACGGTGAGCCTCTGTCCATCACTATCGGGGATGTCAATAGTCCTACAAAGGGTGGACCGGTCGAGCTAATCAACATCCTGGCGGTGACTGAGCATAATATCCTGATCTCTATCCCCTCATTGTTTGAGGGGTACGTCTCTATGCCTCCTGTTGTTTTGTCATCGAGGCGGCGCAAGTTGGATGAGCTGTGGAGGAGATGGCTGTGAGTGAGCCAAAGATCGAGGTTTCCGAGGACATTATGCCAGTGAATGGCAAGTTTCGTGGGAGATTGGACCCCGTCCCTTCTTCGCTGCCCTTCTTGGACCTAGTTGAGCTTTCTGCCACTTCTGCTGTAGGAGTGGATGACACTAAGGCTGGCAATCTGGGTGAGCCCGCCCAGGCTCCAATCTTGACCGAGTATGACATCCCTTCAGTTGGTGTGGAGCCAAGAGCCGTCCGAGCAACCAAGGCACATGTCGAGAGTGATCCTAAGGATGGCAATGCTCAAGAGACGTCCTAGCCAGAGTCGGTGGCATCTATGGGGCAAGAGAACCTGGGTGCTTTGCCTTCAACTTTACTTCCTATGACTCCTCTAGAACCACCTGTGGAGGAGCGGTCTTTTATGGAGGTATAGATCTTGCTATCTCTGCTTTCTCACCCCTATTGTTTCCATCATTTGACCGCCTGTTTTTGCTTGTAGCCGTAAGAAGGACTTCATCTCATAGAGGCTTGTCTCTGCTAGTGGGATGCCATGATGCGCCAGCGGGACATTGAGATCTTGCGCTTGTCATAGGTGTGCATTGATTTGACCACACTCAGAGAGATGGAAAAGTAGGTGGCTTGCCTCAACCTTGAGCTGTTCGAACTTAGGAAGAGATCTCAAAAGCTCACAGAGGAGAAGTCTTGGGCCCTAAATTGAATTGCCTTTCTCAAGGACGAGCTCCGTGGGGCCAAGTAGCGCCTTGCTAAACTTTTGGGCTTGTGTTTGTAACTTGCGGATGAGCTGAGAGTTCGGATTAGCCACAGAGAGGTTAGGCCTCTATTGAGCAGTAGGTTTCCGGATGGATTTTTCCTCTGTAGGCGAATCATGTCTCTACTTACTTCTAACTTTCCTTTAGGGTACCTTGACCCTAGGAACGCTAAAGCACTGCACAGGTCAAATTAGACAGATTTCTTGGGGCCGTTTATGGAGCTTCCACCACATCCATCAGGGTGCTCCGCCTCCTAGAAAAATGACTATACATAGGTAGGTTGCTGCACTTGATTGCTAGTTGACCCGCCTTCGTTGTACATATCAATACTTTAATAAACAACTAGATCATTTATTAGCCATTGTTTCAGATGTCTTTGGTTATAC
This sequence comes from Nepenthes mirabilis, assembly GCA_025585075.1. Taxonomy (NCBI): domain Eukaryota; kingdom Viridiplantae; phylum Streptophyta; class Magnoliopsida; order Caryophyllales; family Nepenthaceae; genus Nepenthes; species Nepenthes mirabilis. Next base: position 7,789 of record JAODPA010004453.1, on the reverse strand, counting down.
AATGATCTGTTATTGTCCCATCATTGGTTATGTTTGCAAACTAAGCATTATTGCTATCATTGTCGGGCTTGGTGAGGACGCAAGGGTCTGATTTTGCTCGTTCCTATAAGAGGAAGTCATAGCACCTTGAATTTATGGGGCAGTGCTATTTCTTATGAGTGGACATCATTGCACGTCTGTTGGTGAGGCTCACTAGGGCCAACTGGATTTTATGGCCATAGTTGTTAAGCTTTGGTGAAGTTGATGCCGTCATTTGCACGAAACCTCTGGTGCTTGGTCTCGCTGGGGGGACGTTTTCATTATTGTGCGTCTGATCCTAATCCGTCAACCATTATTGTTTATTGGTGCTCGTTCCTATCAGAAAGAATTGTCACATGCATGCTGAAAAAGTCCCTTAGGGTTGGTTATGACCGTCAACATGGGGAGTCCTACTTTTGTGCGAGCCCCCCGGCGTGACATTCGACCATGTTTAGGCCACTCGATTGTTAGAGCCGAGGTTTGAGTCTTACCTTAGCAGGGTGGTTAGCAGGTGAAGTGTTTTCATCGGACTAGGGGCAGTTTAAACTGTCTAATCTTATGCAATGACATGCAAGTACTCGAGTAAACAAACAAAAATTAAACAATAATTATTTTGTTAACTAAAACGTGGTATCTTTTATAAGCATTCCTAGTGATGCATGTTGGACTTAACTTAATTCGGATAGAGGTCATTGGTAATATTTTTTAAGGTGGATGGTGTTCCATATTCTCGGGACCAATTTTCCATCATGGGTGCGTAGCTTGTATGCACTGCTTCAGAGGATCATTGAGACGAAGAATTGCCCCTCCTAGTTTAGGGAGAACTTATTCTTGTTGGCATTCTTAGTAGTGGCTTTTATTCTCCTCAAAATGAGGTCCCCCACCTCAAATTGGTGCACTTTCACCGTCTTATTGTAATACTAAGCGATCCGCTACAAATAAGCAACCGTGTGCATCTTGACTATGTCCCTAACTTTTTAAAGTAGGTCAAGATGCTCTCTGAGTTGTTGAGAGTTATTGAGTGGATTGAAACTTGATCTTGAGGCTAGATAGTTCAATCTCTATCGGGATCACCACTTCAATCTCATAGCATAGACTAAAGGGTATCTCGCTGGTAGGTTCCTTCGACATTGTCTGGTACGACCACAATACGGAAGGTAGCTTGTTTTACCAAGAGCCTTCGCCATCTTCTAGCTTTATCTTCAGTTTGTGCAATAAGGTCCGATTCATGACTTTCACTTATCCATTCGCTCGGATAGGTGACAGTAGTGTGAACTAGCCTTATTTCCAAACTCGAATAGTACTTGGTGAAGCACTTTCTAGTGAATTAAATTCTGTTGTCGGTCGCTATGACCTCAAGAATCCCAAATTTGCAAATGATGCCTATCGAACAAATTCTATTGTGTTTTATTCGGTTATTCAAGCTAGTGGAGAGACTTTAACCCATTTTGTGAATAGTCAATACTAATTATGATGAATTTCATCTTTCCGGATGCAATAGAGAATGAGCCGAGTATGTTGAGGCCCCATTGGGCTAATGGTCATGGTTCCTGTAGGGCTTGGAGCTCCGTGGATGGCTAATGAGGAATGTTGTCGTAGGTTTGACAATTTTTACACTTTTTCACAAATTCCATAGCGTCTCGCTTCATCATCGCCCAATAATAGCCTTGCCATGTGATCTTAAAGGTAAGGTTCTTGTCACCAATATATGACCCATAGATAGCGAGATGCACCTCGCTCAGTACATAGTTGGCTTCTTCTGGCATGAGGCACTACATGTATGGGGTGAAACATCCACAACGGTATAACTTTCCATCCACGATGGTGTACTAGTCTACCATTTTTTTCACATGCTTGGCTTCCTTTGGGTATTTTGGTAGTATACCTTCAGTGATATATCTTCGATATGGGGTCATCCAATTTTTATCGTTTGATATTTGCAGCACATCTTGCTGGGTCTCCTCTATGCTTGGGGGGCTAGAACCTCTCTCGGGATGTCCATTATCATGATCTTGTCAAACATCTGCTCCATGCCTTTCTCTCTAGTGAGATATTTTACAAGCATAGGGCTAGACACCTCAAATTTTCTGAGTACTTGATTGACGACCAACCCAAAGTCAAAGCAAATGGGTAGATTCTTCACCGAGCATTTCTTTACTAATCAGAACCCAATGAGTAAAGTTTCATACTCTGTGACATTGTTGGTTGCTGAAAATTCGAGGGTCACTGAATACTTTATTTTTGACCCTTTGAGAGTCCTCAAGACCATGCCTTCTCCACTGCCAAATTGTGTTAATGACCCCTCTACATGTAGCATTCTAGTTAGAGTTTCTCCTTGCTAGTGGGCATCTTCATTGAGATTGTGGGCATATGGAATCAGGGTTGTCATTTTAACTATGAAATCCTCGAGGGCTTGATCCTTAATGGTTGGCCTTGGTTTGAACTTCACATCAAACTCGCTCAATTTAATGGCCCATTTGACCAGTCGTTTGGACATATCGGGTTTTTATAGAATTCTCTTCAAGGGTTGTTCAGCTAAGATGACTATTTTATATGCTTGGAAGTACAGTAGTAATTTTTAGGTAGAATAAACGAGTGCTAAGGTTATTCTTTCACAGTGCAAGGAACAAGTCTTGGTGTTCGTCATGGTTTTCCTAACGTGATAGATTGGCTGTCATACATTGGACTGCCACCGGATCAGGACCAAACTTAGCACCATGTCCGAAATTGACAGGTATATGTACAAATCTTCACCTTCTTTCAGTGGCGTTAAGAGAGGGGGATTGGCAATATATTCCTTCAACTCTTAGAAGGCCGCTGCACAGTCGACCATCCACTGAAAGTTGTTTACCTTTATTCCTCTCAGGGCCTTGAAGAAGGGGAGATACTTTTCTACCAATTTTGCTTGGAAGCGAGAGAGCACTACAAGCCTCTCGGTGAGCCTCTGGACTTCCTTCATAGTTCGAGGCAGGACCATGTCCATAATGGCTTTTATCTTCTTAGGATTTATCTCGATCCCTTGTTGAGAGATGACAAAGCACAAGAATTCCCCGGACGCCACTCCGAAAACATACTTGTTATGATTTAGTTTCATCTGGTATTCTTAGAGTACTCTGAAGAACTCATTGAGGTTGCGAATATAGTCATTGGTAGTTTTGCTTTTAATGAGCATGTAGTCGATATACACCTCCATGTTCTAACTGCTTTGGGCCTCGAATATCTTATTCATGAGTCGTTGGTATATGACACTTGTGTACTTTAGGCCGAAATGTATGACCTCATAGCAATACATCCTTTGATTTGTCATAAAGGAAGTGTGCTCTTCATCCTTGGGACTCATCCAAGCATTTATAAAGCTTAACAGCTCGTGACCGGATATGGAGTCCACCAACAGATTGATCCTGGGTAAAAGAAAACTATCATTTGAATATGTCTTATTCACATCGGTGAAATTGATGCACATTTGCCACTTCCCATTACTTTTTTTGACAAGGACCACATTCGATAACCAATCCAAGTACCGGACCTCCCTAATAAAACCTGTGTCAAGCAATTTCTTCACTTCTTTCCGAATAGCAACCAACTTATCTGTGGAGTGATTTTTCCACTTTTATGGGATAGGCTTATGATCAGAACCGAGATTCAACTTGTAAACTATTACTCTGGTCATTATCATGGCATGTCAGCAGGAGTCCATAAAAAGGCATTAGAATTTTTCCAAAGAAAGGTGATCATTTTCTCACACAAGGGACCTGCTAGTGAGCTCCCGACCTATACACATTTTTTTAGGATTACTTGGGTCAATGGGATCTGATTAGTCACCTTGTCGGATTGGGCTTACTGCAGAATAACCTTGTCCCAGTGGTCAAAGTCATCGGCCGATGTGTCGGGATCACTTATGTGACCTAGGATAGGTAGCATATCCGGCAGATCATTTGGTCACCTAAGACCTCTCTGACACCACATGCTGCTGGAAACTTTACTTTTAAGTGTGCGATTGACGTTACTGCACTGAATGCGGTTAAGTACAGTCACCCTAAGATTGCGTTGTAGACCGAGGGGAGGTTGACTACTATAAATGTGAACAGTCGAGATGCTATCTTCGGGTATGTTTTTAATGTGATTTCTAGTTGGATGACTCCTTGGACCGGCACCGACTCATTGTCTAGTCCATATAGGGTTCCCTCGGCTTACATCATCTGGCTCTTTTTTAATCCAAATTTAAAGTACGTATCAAAATATAGCAAGTTGTGAGAACATTCATTGTCGATAAAGACTTGTTTTAATTGGTAATCAACCATACCATCTGAAATGAGTGTAGATACAACCAGAGGGTCAGAATAGAGAGTTATTATATGTGCCATATCATTATTACTAAAACTAAAAATATCATTCCTAACTCCTACCCTTGGTTTCTTGCTTCTAGAAGCTTTCTCCAAATAGTCAAAGGCATCACTTTTAGGCGGTCTTGTAACTACAATGCTAACTACCCCGGTCATGACTCGATTCCTTGGCTACTACTACTTCTGTTCATTTCTTTTGTTCTACCAGGGACCTGCTCCAAGTCTTGCCCCAGGTCCTATAGGAACCTAGTGAGATGTTCTTTTTAGACGAGAGACTCAATCTTTCTCTATAAAATCCAACAAGTGCTATGACTTGAAGATCGATGGTAGAAGTAGTATTTCGACTGATCTCCTCCCGCTAGATTCTTAGATAGTTTCGGTCACTTTGGGAACTTATTGTCCTAGATCTGCATTAAGATGTTGATTCCAAAGTCATTCAAAGAGGTCAGGTTCATAAGTTTGAACTCCCTTCAAGCTCCCAGTTCCACCATGGGTTGCTTCCTATGATTTAGAGAATTGCTGTTATCTCTATTCCTTTTGTTCTCATTTGTCGATCCTTGGGGAGCTAGTCTGCATGCTCTGGTTGCTTTAGTTCGTTAGCCTCCTCAACGGTTATGTAAGCATGGGCGATGACCTCAACCTTTTAGAAAGTCTGAGGGTCTTGATGGGCCAGATGCTTGAAGAAGTCGCTTGACTCCAAGGTTGCTATAAAGGTGATCAACTTCACCTCATCGGTAAGTTTAGATATTTTTTGAGCTTTGTCAGTGAATCGGGTCAAGAAGTGCTTCAAACTTTTGTCTCACCCTTGTCAGAGGTAAACAAGGTGCTAGGGTTGTTTCTCTTCCCTTAGCTAGAGGCAAATTGTGATAAGAAGTAGTCAGCCAATTCATAGAATGACCGAATTGAGTTTGCTATAGGTAGTAGAATCAAATCCAAGCATCTCCCTTGAGGTTCAAAGGAAAGCAGAGGCACATGGTAGAGTTGTCTAGGCCCTGGAAACCTAATATGGTGCGAAAGTAATCCAGATTGTCAATCGGACCTGAACTCCTATCGTAGGATTTCAGGCTTGGCATCTTGAACTCAAAAGGGAGTGGTTGCATTCAAATTTCTCTCGTGAATGGTGACCTTCTCAGGCCAGTGGTGTGTAGATCTGTGCTCCTTCTAAACCCATGCTACTCGACCTTCCTCATCCTCTCCTCTATCTAGGAGAAGGATGCAATCATCTTAGTATTGAGAAAGATCCTCAACTCCAAATAGTTCAGAGATATGTGCTAGTTAAGGCAACTTTGGCCCTTGGTGGGCGTGTGCTGCAGGAGTCTTCTCTTAGGGTCGGGGGCCTCCTATCGTCACGTAAGCAGCATGGATTCTGGCACTTTGGGCTATCCTCCCATGTCTTGTGGCTCAGTTGACCCTCCATGCCCAATGGGGCCCTATCGCTCGTGGCCGATCAAGCCTTGAGATCGTCACAGCTTTAGGTCTTTTCAACTGGGTGCTTCTTCCTCTAGGTTCTTTGCTTTGAAGTCGTAGTTTGGGAGATAGAGGTGGGAGCCCCCAACTATTGTCCATCCAAATGCATGCAGATGGTTTGAAGCATTTTGGACACATTCTTCATTTGGGTAGCAAGCGCATGCATGTCAGGGGCGGGCTGCTCATCCGCATGGTTACCGTTGAGAGGTCGTCGCTGTGGGGTGCAACATCTATGGCTGACGCGCTGACTTGTGCCCTGGTACTGATCATATTTTCCTTTGCAAGTGCGGTGGTTAGACTTTTTCAGTCATTTTTTATAGACGGTGCCAATGATGTATCCCTGAATCTGAATTGTTGTACAAATTAGGAAATTATTTAACCCTTTCCTGCAGGTCGAATTAAAGCAGGTTTGGTCTCTGATTCTTATAACCTTGATCCTATACACCACAACAGACAAATAAGATATCAGAAAAGAGTGGGACTTACTCTCCGATGTATTATCCGACACTCAAGATAGAAATATTTCTTAGTAGGATAGAAAGATTAGAGGATACAAAGAATGTATGGATGCACATTAGAAATGGGGGATTGAGTGTATCGTGGAGGATTGAACTCCAAGAGATGCACTCGATACCGGAGCAACATTGGAGGTAGCGGGCACTCGTAGGTAAAGTGGCTTGAGAGAGGGATTGTAGACTTGTGAGTTGAGTGGCTTGAGAAGTGATGCACTCGTAGGCAAAGTAGTTTAAGAGGATACAGTTTGATGCTTTAGGGATGCTTGGAGGTAGGAATTCTCCATATCCCTTTCTCCGCAGGGGAGAAAAGGGATTTATAGAATTGGAGATGGTGTAGCCTTTCTTGGGCCTCATGACTGACATTTGTTATCTTAGAAGATCAACTGAGCACTTTCCTCGAGCGTGTTGCGAGGCAAGTATGGCAATCATGGCTTTTTCATAGAAATGTTGGAGGGCTACGTTTGCCTTACTAGAGTGATATCCTGTATAGATAAATATTTCCCGAATATTCATTCGACTGTTAGGACAACTGTTATCGTTGCATGTGGCAGGCTCTCCTCGCCCCCACATGCTATATTGTCAGGGTTGTAGGTGGCCGTGTGGGAGGGGCAATCATGTGCATCACATTGCACGCAACCCTAATCACCCACTTTCCACTGAGCGGTTCCGGGTCTACCTATCTAGACCACTTACACCGTTTCCTAGGCCTTCATCTCGATAGATCACGTGATGGGCCGCCGTGATTTCAGCTTTTCTCTTGGTAACACCGTGCTTCTTAGGATTTGGTCTTAGACGGGCCCTTACTGGGCCGTTTCTTCCTCTTCGGGCCGTGCTCTGTGTCGACCTAGGATCTGGACCCATCAACTACTATGTGATTCTTACTTGGACATATATAATCCAACTAATAACCGGAAAAAATACAATACAATGGTAAATTTATGTTTTGTACAATCCAATTTTTAATAGTAAAAAATATCATCCCACTATTCTTACCCAATATGATGAATCAGGGCAAATTTCAAACGGATCATCCCTCTGGCATAGGCCATGCACCAGCTATATGAAAGACACTTACAAACAGAAATTAGATTTGTTATTATGGATTACTCAATTTATTTGTGTCTATGATTTGATTATATTAATCATATAAATAATTCAAGAAAAATGCCACAGGGATGTGAAAAGCGCTTGCCAATATTCGGGCCATTGAAGAGATTCCTGGGATCATATGTCGATGTCAAAGGAGGTGGTTGTGATCCGATGCAATTTGATGCAATTTGGAGGTGGCCATAATATATCTTGGAATGGGACTTGGCTGTTGGATGGCGTGAGTGGGTTGCTGCTTCCTCACAATGAGAAGTATGATTCTACTTCTCTAATTTAAATTATTAGTCAACAAAAAATTGACAGTCCAAATTTAAATACTAAATAATATTATTTAAATTA
>JAODPA010004442.1:0-79813 GCA_025585075.1 Nepenthes mirabilis | reverse complement strand
TATCTCTAGATTCTTATCATTCAAACCTTAGCAAAAATTTCTGTGTCCACTTAGCTTCGTTAAGCATCAAGTGTAATGCAAATTAGGCTAGCTCAGTATATTTTTCATCATATAACGACACGGAGTGGTTTTCTTGTCTAAGTCTCCAAAATTCATTGTCCTTGAAGACCTAGAGGCTCATCAAAAATTGCTTATTGTGGAAAGCCTCTATGAACACCTCGTATGAAATCTCATCATTTTCTTGACCCAAAACCCTCTTAATCATTGTTATTTATTGGCCAGTCTCCCTTTCAAGCTTGTACATAGACAACCTTACATTCTCATTGTCTAGGTGCCTGATTACTTCAAAACATTTCTCCATTCTTTGGATCTATATTTCATCTTTTTAAGCATCTGAATTACACAAGGAAATATGACAAGTTCATTTGTAAATGTCTCATATGTTGTCATCTCCCCTACACGAGTCTCTGCAACTCCACTAGCCCCGACATGCCTTGGATTCTAGGGTGAGACGTGGACTAGGTTGCCCATATTTTCAATCATCCTTGTCTTAACCTCGACAAGCTTGTTCTCTTGTTTGGACCTTCCTTTGCCTAGACTTTTAGACATCTTGATTCCTATTTCACCATAATTTACAAAAGTTTAGATTCCTTAATCACTTAAGAAGTCTTTCATATGATTTTCTCTGATATCATAACTTGTCATGACTGGAATTATTGACATAAAATTAGATCCGAAAACCCAAACCGTGATATTGCATAAAATTTCATTAGTAACTACACAACATATATATAAAGATTTATCCCAGGATGTAGTCGAATTTACTTCAATTTGATGTCCGACCTCTCAAACCTACTCAACCATCATAACACAACGTTTGTAATTCAACCCATATCCAAACCTACGAATCAACAATACATAAAACCATCTAAATGTATGGTCCACGACAACGCTGTATCAAATTCTGCATGCCAAATTATGCTTAAAACATTGAAATTATGTGTCTACAACATCATCAAAATACATAAACAGCATCTTCTTCTCAATTAAGAGATAATGACCCTCCAAAAACAAATACACGCCAGTCCAAAACACACTAGAGGTCCCAAGCTTGCTATTATGAAAGGGTGACAATACAATGTCACCTAAAATCTCAGCAAATAAATATGAGGCATAACAATAAATGTCAGTTACATTAAAATGTACTAAATGAATAATGAACAAAAGGCCAACAATAAGCTTCACCGACTAGGGTGAATACATCAAGGTGGGTTTATGTGTTACCCCGTAAATATAAGTTATATTCTACTATTTAAAATCCATGAGTGGGCTGTCTACATATCATCTCTGTATATAAGGCATTACCCACTATTATTACCCATGGGTATGCCTTTATATGACCATATCTTGTTCGTAATATATTTTGGCATGTTATAATATATACTTTCCGTCAATTTTGTAAGATAGATCATTTGAATGAAACATGTGAAAATCTTTACAAAAGATGTACATTTTGTAGAATTTGAAAATCAGTGGCTTAACTTAACCTAATGTAAAGAATTTTCAATTATTCTTGCAAAATAAAGGACATACAAGAAGGCATTCTTCATCAAATTTCAGAAATTTCAAGATTCATCTGTGTATTTTAGCAATTTTTATGAATATAGATAATATACTTCAATATTTAAATATTAGAAAACTTATAAAAGAATGGCATGCATGCATGCAAATTTAACATTGAAAGATACTTAGATGAGCTCTTGCATGGAACTTAGGAACATGGAATCTCAGTTCATGAGCCAATATGAATTGGAAATTCAGAAATTTCACCAAAAGGATGAAGGACTAGGCTTGGAATTTATTCGTATTAACTTAATTTCGAATGGTCCTTTAAGGTTTGGCTCCAAAATCTTCCTCCGCTTCTCCTTCTCTCTCTTCTCCTCTTAACTTCTCTGTCTTCTCTCTTAGTTCTCACAAAAATGGCCAGAAAAATGACTAAATTCTCTTTTATACACAAGTTGGTACATGTATGCCAATAATGCGCCCATTAGACCTCCAATTTTGGCTTGTGCACATGCAGCCCTCTTATGTACATAAGACGCAAAGATACTGGAATAAATGTGCATGAGCTCCTTCATGCGCATTAGATGTAGAGATATTGCCTCGAATAAATTCATGTGCTGCTCATGTAGTGCTAAACCAAACAATCCAACTCTTAGGACCTCACTCGAAACCGCAATTATCCTTAATAATTTGCTTAATTATTATAATTTAAACACTAATACATCAAATCAAATAATCGGATCTTATAATAGCTCTTAGAAAGAGGCTAAGCATTGATATAGGGTTGCTATTGGTTTTGAGGTCATTGAAGAACTAAGTTGGGCTACCATTTTTCTCATTGTCTGCCGATTAATAATTCTTTCATCTTGTAAATAATTTCTAAGAATGTTATGATATTTGGGAGTACATTAAGAAGTTTCTCTCTTCTATGCTTTCTCAAAATCTAGCCACAAATGTTGCACTTACAGATTGTAGAGTGAAAAATCACATATGTTTTGAACAATTGCTTGGTCATGCCACTTGTCTGCTTGTGTCATTTTCGAAGAGTTACATATATTTGAATCTTTGAATTAGTCAACTGAAACAATCACGACCATTTGAATAAGTCATGTTAATGTGAATAGTCACCCATATCCAATCATTTTTTCTTTTACCTCAAAAATATCCCTCGAAATGTAAACCATCTCTTATTAGCCTTTGAAGGTTCTGGAGTGGCTTGGTCTTCTGCTTGGGGAATAACTGGGATTTAGTGGGTTCATCGGCGTTTGTGAAGCAAGAATTTATGGCTTCAAACTGGTTCAATCAGAAATGTTAAAAGATATGTCACATACATCCCTTTCCATTAGCCTTGTTGCTAGGATGTGGTTTGTTTGGGATTGCAGAATGATGTTGTTTTTAGAGTGAGTGATATGAACATGCTCAGATTCCATCTGGTTTGGCATTTTTTCATATGGCATGGGTTCAATTTTCTATTTTCTTTTCTTATGGTGGCATTTTGGACAGCCTGAATTATCTCTATCAGCATCTTATTTTTATAGATTTCTTGCAACCTCGTTGGGACCAATTTAATAAAATTTTATTTTACTTATAAAAGAGTTATGTTCTCTATTAGGTAATTATATTGCGCCAATTACCTTGGACATGAAAATGACGTAAAGAATAAGCAAGTCTATTATGAAGAGAAGTTAACCTTTATGAGTTATTGGGGAGAGAAAAGGTTGGAGCCAAAGATCAACTGAAGGGCCTCTTGTTACAAGAATGAATGTGATACGAGGAGGTCTATCACCTATAATCACGGCACAGATTTTATCCTTCTTGAGATAAGGTTTGACTTATTGGACTTAGAAGAGTCCTTAGTTGTATCCTTCTTGGGGATTAAGGTTGACAAGTGGACATAGAAGCCTTAGTCATTTGTCTTTCTTAGGATTATATTTAGTGGATTTAGAGGAGTCCTTAGTCATTGAGGGCAATGAGGAAGGCTTATGGGGATCATGTTTGCATACTAGCAATAATGTTTTCTCAAGAAAGCTCCTTATCCTTTTTGTAATTAGGACTTTGATGCCCTTTTGGCTATTGGATGCATCTTGATGTCTCTCCTCCTTGAATCTATGAAGGACCCGCTTTTATAGATAAAAACGAGGTTCCTTAGTCACGTGCTTTTGATAATAAAGGGTTGAGTGGGTGGATGATTTGTTTGTCATTAGGCCACTCAACTCATCCACATGGAATTTGTCATCATTGCTCTCAATTTGATGTCACAATGGGGAGGCATTCTTGCCTCACTGGCACTGTTTCAGTGTCTGTCATCATCGCCCTCGATTTCATGTGACCACTGGGAGGCACATCTGCTTTCCTTGCACTTTTTCAGGTGCCCAGTGGCATTGTGGGCTTTTGCTGAACACGCGTTCTCGTCCTTTTTGTAGTTGTGACTTATGGTGACCTCAACTAATCAATGCCTTGGGTATCCAATGGAATAGCTCTACTCCAAGTACCTGGAATTTGGTACTTCCCTACGGTTATCAGGATTCTTTCTGTTAGTGAACCATTAGTGTCACATTGACGTTAGATTCCTTTCTTTGGGGACATCGGTTTCTCGAGGACATCAGTTATTCCTTCTAGGGCTTGATGCACTGAGCTTTGATTCCCATCTCTAGGGACCTCGACTTCTCTAATGCTTCAGTGGTTCTGCCGAGATTTCACGGCTTTCAACTTAGATAACAGGGCCTTGGTATATCTGTATCGAGACACTCCAGCCCATCAGGAAATACCAGAAATTTTCCAGCCCCCATCTGGGCCTTTCTGCATGTGTACTATTGATTTTTACGTTTTCCTATATTTTGAGTTGCTTTGGCAGCAGCAACATGCTTTCCTTCATAATTCTTCCAATCTATTTACAGTCAAGGGTAACTACTGGATTTGGTAAATGGGGGGTAGGTTATTTGAAAGTACGTTTTCATCCTTGTGAAGATGACAGTATTAGTTGAAGGCACCAACTTCTACTGACTGGAATGAATGGTATCTTCATTGGACTGGTAATTGTTCAAATGAGTGAACAGAAGTCCTTGATGTGCTGTGTATCATGCCTAAAAGTGTCTCACAATCCCATGCATATTTTGCCTTTCCATTTGATAAGATCAACTTCCTGGAATTCTGGAAATCACTTTAGTTTAGTACAATGTGGCCAGTAGATGTTGCAAAAGCTATTTTGATTCTCAATTTGGTCTTTTTGAGTGTACGATATCAGTTCTTTGGTTCCCCCTCTAGTTGTGATACTAAATTGCAGATGTGTCAAAAATCTCAGTAGCCCTGTACTCATAAACATCACAAAAAAAAATCATATTTGTTATGGCTTAAAAACAAACTCAAGTAGAAGGAAATTAAGAAAATAAAAATAAAAAATATGAAACTCAAAACTAAACTAATCTTTTCCCTTGTCACAGTTCACATTCCATTCAAGGCTCTTAATTTCTTCTTTCCTTCCTCTCGTTTAAGCTCTTGCTCTTCTAATAACTTCCATTAGTCCTCCTTTCTCCTTAGTTATTTCTCTTTAAACGTCATCATCATGCTATCCTGATCCGGAAAAGAAACTTCAAAGAACTAATGAAAAAAATCATTGCATGAAACATGATGTCAGAGACTTATTTAAAAGCTACATAACTAAAATTAGATTCCAAGCCATTGTTCGAAAAAAGCAGTTACATCCCTGACAACAACAGAAGTATGATTGAACTGGTGAATGGATATTGCAACTGATGAGTGGCACCTGAGACAGAATCCTCACTGCCTTGCTTTCTGTTGAATCTGTTGCCTTGTTAATCTCTTTGGTTGATTTGCTTGTTTTCTTTAAAATTTTGACTACCTCTTATTGCTACTATTAGCATACAATAATATGTAATTGCATACTCTTCATGCCAGCTTGTTTCATTGTCTGTTTTCTGGGATATTTTACGATGCAACACTATATAAAATGCAGGACAGGACACAATAAGCTCAAACACCAGTTTACATCTCAAGTCCGTCACTGTTTACCCAATAAAGTCATGCACAGGATTCAATGTAGACAGTTGGCCGTTAAGCATTACAGGTAACCAAATTTCCACTCCTTCCCTCAAGCAATTAAGTAGGTAGTTGATTTCACTGTCATGGTGCAAGTACCTTAGGCATACTTATATGGATAGATGTCCCTGAAATTGTTGTACTATAGGGGGCCTTAGGCCAGCCCAAACTTTCTAAACATCGATGAGGACTGCAACTACACACAATCACAAGCTAGGCTTAATAGTATTTATATGATTTATCAACTGCTGCATTCTAACGGTGAAACAAAATTTAATATGTTAATAATTTGCTCAGAAAGGGACTTGAGGTTACTCAAAATGAGGTGATTCCTAGAAATTCATAAACTAAACGAGGATAAAAGCAGCAAATGCAACCATTCTATCCACAGCTTTGTTTTTATGTGTGAAACTGTTGTTAGATTAGGCCCAATCTCTTGACAATTGTTAGGTTTGTGGACCCTACAAGGTCTTCTGCGGTAGAAGTTTTTTTTGTTATAAAATATGTAAAATTTGCCATAGTAGGGATTTGTTGATAACAAAATTGCCAATGTAAGTTCACCACGACATGTCTTATGCAGTAAAAGATGGAAGTAATTTTGCAATAGTTTGTGTTCTTTTGCATAAAAATTATTTATACATACTTTAGAAGTAAATAACAACAAGGAGGCATTTTTAATTCACAATATAACATGCTAATTTTGTGGCAAAAGGCATTTTTGGATTCTTGATTATGAGTGTTCTTTTCACATACGCCTAAATAAGAACTTGTTCTCTTCATACAAAGTCTTCAATGGTGATACAATTATTATGAGCAATAATATTGCATATGAAATGATCGTAATTGAAGACATCAAGATCAAGATGTTGGATGGAATCATGATAATTCTAATCGATGTTAGACATCTCCCCATCTTAAAAATAAATGTGATTTGCTTGGGTGTTGTTGATTCTCTAGGTTGTAAGATTGTTGCAAAGAAACGCTCAATAAAAATCATGTAGGTATCGCTTGTGGTTATGAAAGGTAATAGAGTTGATAATCTCTATGAACTCATAGGGCATACTATTATAGGTGGAGCTTCTATTATTAATTTGGAGTTTTGACAAAAACAACCAAACATTATTATGGTTATGCGTCTAGGATAGATGGGTGAGTGTGTACATGAAGTGCTTCACAAGTGGAACCTTCTTAAGGTTATAAAGTCTTATAAATTAGACTTTTGTGAACATTGTGTGTTTGGTAAGCGTCGCTCAGTAATTTTTGTACTTCCATGCGTATTGCAAGAGACATTTTTGGATATGTGGGGTCCTTTGCAAGTCTTGTCAGGGGGAGGATCCAACTATTTTGTTTCTTTTATTGATGATTTTTCAAGCAAGGCATGGATATAGTCCATTAAACCAAAATATAATGTATTTGAAACATTCTAATGGTTGAACAAAATTTAATCTGTTAATAATTTGTTCAAAAATGGAGTTGAGATTACTGCAAATGAGGTAATTCTTTGAAATCCATAAACAAAATAGGGATAAAAGCAAGAAATGCAACCATTCTATTCACAACTTTCTTTTTGCGTGTGCAATTGATATTAGATTGGACCTAATCTCTTGACAATTGTTGGGTTGGTGGACCCTACAAAGTCTACTACGGTAGAAGTTTTTGCTGCGAAATATGTAAAATTTTCTACAATCAGTATTCGTAGATAACAAAATTACTGATACAAGTTCACCACTGCATGTCTTATGCAGTAAAAGGCAAAAGTAATTTGGGAATAGTTTGTGTTTTGTTGTGTAAAAATTATTTATACATACTTTAAAAGTAGATAACAGTAAGGAGGTTTTTTTTTAAATTCTCAATATAACATGTCAATTCATGGAAAAAGGCGATTTTGGATACTTGATTATGGTTATTTTTTTCACATGCGCCTGAATAAGACTCATTCTTTTCATACAAACCCTTAAATGATGATACAGTTCTTATAATCAATAGTATTGCATGTGAAACGATTGGAATTAGAGACATCAAAGTCAAGATGTTTGATGGAATCATGAGAACTCTGACCGATGTTAGACATATACCCGACTTAAACAGAAATTTGATTTATTTGGGTGCTATTGAATCTTGGGATTGTAGGATTGTTGCAAAGAAATGCTCGATCAAAATAATGGAGCGCTCGTGATTATGAAATGTAATAGAATTGATAGTCTCTATGAACTTGTTGGAAGTATTGTTACAAGTGGAGCTTTTATTATTAGTTAGGAGTTTAGATAAAAATGACCAGACATAGTTATGATTTTATATCTATGACATATGAGCGTGGACTTGAAGCGTTTCACAAGTGAAACTTTCTTAAGGGTGTAAAGCCTTGTAAATTAGGCTTTGTGAGCATTGTGTGTTTGGTAAGCATCATCGGGTAATTTTCATACCTCTACTCATACCACAAAAGACATTTTAGACTACTTTCAATTATCGATAATTGAAGCTATGTGCCATCTTGTTAACATGTCACCTTTCGCAACAATCAGTCTTAAAATATCAAACAAGATTAATTAAAGTAGACCCTTCGAATTCCCTGATTTGCACATATTTGGTTGTCCCACGTATGTTTATTATAAGACTAATAAGCTTGAAACTAAGAGCAAAGAAATTTATTTTTCTCATATATGCAGTTGGAGTGAAAGCATTCAGGTTGTCATTCTCAAGATTAGAGAATCCTCATTTCATAATTTCCAAAGGTATCCAATTTGATGAAAAATCCATGCTGAAAACTATTGGTTCAAAAAAACAACTGGTGGAGTTCAAAAGGGGAAGGAAGAAGCTGCTGGGCTGATTGAAAAAATGAAAATTGTGCTCCAAATTTGCCTATTGAATATGATGAAGAGGACTTGCAAACTTACAAAAGTTAAAGGTCTCAACAGATACGATAACAAGAGAAAATTTTGGACATGGTGGCTTATATAATGTTGGCCGAACATAGTGAACCAAGCACCTACAGAGAAGCTTTGGCCAATCCCAAGGCTAACATTTGGATGCATGCCATGAAAGGTGAGATGCAATCCCTCTACCAAAGCAAGATGTGGGATCATAACAAATTATCAAAAGATAAATGGATAGTTAGTTACAAGTGGCTGTACAAAATCGGACAACTCTTACAAGGCATGACCAATTGCTAAGGGTTTTACCAAAGGGAAGGTATCGATTTTTATGAAATATATTCTCCTATTGGAAGGCATACTTCCATTCATACTTTGTTAGTCTTGATTGCTTTGCGTGATCTTGAACTTCAATAACCAGACATCAAAATCGTGTTTCTATATGGAGAGCTGTATGTATATATATATATATAGAGAGAGAGAGAGAGAGAGAGAGAGAGCATGTACATGTGCTAAAAAAATCCCTCTACAGCTTGATGAATTATCCAAGGAAATAGTACAAGCGATTTGACTTGTCAATGGGTAAGAATGGTCTCACTCGAAGTGAGTACGATTATGCATGTATTTCAAAAAGCATCCTGATGGTTCATTTGTTTATTTGGTAATCTATCTTGATGATATGTTAATTGTAGCCAAGCATATTTCAAAATATTAAGTCTTTAAAATCTCAATTGAGTAAAGAATGAGTGAAAGTTTTGTGGGTTGCTAAGAAAATTCTAGGCGTGGAAATTCGATGAGATAGAATAGCGGGAAAATTGTTTATCTCAAACCATTTACATACATAAAAGTCTTTTGAAATTTTGTATGGATCGGACTAAGCCTGTTTCCATTTCCTTTAGGCACATATTTTCAGTTGTCCACTAATGAAGCACTGTACACAAATGACGAAAAAGGGGAAATGGCACTTGTTCCGTATTCTAGTATCATTGGTAGTTTAATGTACTGCATGGTTTGAACAACATCTAGATCTATCTCAGGTTTTAAGTATTGTCAGCTATTTCATTTCGAGTGTAGGAAAAACACATTGGTTTATGGTGAAATAGGTTTTATGTATTTGAAAGGCACACAAAATTATAGCTTAATTTTTTTATTGGAACTTAGAGATCGAGTTGTTGGTTTTATTGATGCTGATTTTGTAAGAAACCTTGTCAATAGTAGGTTGATGATTGGATGTGTTTTCAAACTCATTGGTGGACCTGTAAGTTTGAGGTTAATGCTCTGGTAAATAGTTACCCTTTCCACCATAGAAACCGATTACATGGAAGGAGTTGAGTTCAGGGTTGGTTAAGCTCGGACTCAAGCAAAGCATTATGCAAATTTTTTGTGACAATCTTAGTTGTTTGCATCTCACCATAAAATAGGTTTATCATTTGAAAATGAAGCACTTGGGAGTTCGACATCATTTTCTCCAAGAATTAGCTGCAAGAAAAAAAGCTTCATTGGCAAAAATTCACACAGTGCTAATCCTGCAGATATACTCATGGAGATTATTCAGGGAGAGATATTCAAGTTTTGTTTGAATTTCATCAGTCTTCATCCTGTGAATTGTTGAATTATGATCATTTTGTTGGAAATGAGATGTGTTGATGGCCGACACTCTTGTCAAGGTGGAGATTTGTGAAGCCACTAATGCAATTAGTGTTTTATTCGGGTGATGCACAGATCATGCACCTCAGTTTCTTTGCTGATTGTCGAAGGTTGTGTTGCCATGATTGCTTTGCAAGTCAATTATGGCTTCCATGGGAAATTGAGGAGCATTCAAGGATGGCTTTGTTGACAAGAAGTTCATGGTAGACATTGATTATGTGATGAATGTAATTAATCCCACCTTGAATTCTCTCTCTTATGTTATCTAAGTAAATCAAATCCTATATCTACTTATAGAGAGGAGTGTTGGCATTGAGTACATACACATTGGCCCAATGTAGAGAGTTCACACTGGCAAAACCACTGAGTGGGTTGATTGTGTAGTGTGTACACAAGCTGTGTTTTGGGGTTCTTCACAGAAAAGCCGAGTGTCAGCTTATTAAGGAGAGTTTGATGGAGTTCCTTTCATACTTTTGGAACTTGGATTTGGAGGGATACATCACTTCTACTTTTTTGATTATAGTGAAAACCAGCATCATCTTGTTGCCTATGGACGCAGCTCTTATCCTGAGAGTAAAGCGCACAAGTTTGTTGTCTTGTGTTTGAAATCTTATCATAATTTTGTCGTTACCCCCAACATGGCCTACAAGCTAAAACTGCCTAGTGAAAGAACTCATCCTATTTTCATTTCTTATTACTAAAATTGGCCTGAATTTCGCCCCATGCATAACATTATTAACCCTGATTTCCCTTAGAAGGCACTGCAAGCCAGATCTGTGCAATGAAATGGGGTATTTGTCAAGTAACTCTTAATTCAAGGCAACTGCCTTACACAAGAAGACGTAACATGGGATGAAGAATTGATAGCTATAAGTCATTTCTCCTTGAGGACATGAATGCTTTCAGTTGGGGAGTGATTGTCCTGATGTCAATCCAAGACAGCAACAAAAAACAAGATTCATTCTTTATTTATTGTGTTTCTCACCTGTACTTTATTAGTACTGTATTACTGAATTTCCAACTAATCTTACACCAGGATTACCAAGAATATGTGTTGCTATCTCATCCATCTCAAGCTGCCAGCTCCGACAGATGAAACCAACCAAGAAACCAAGCAATTATGTTACCGAATTGCTATTCGTTTACCATTATGTTTTTGATGTTTCTGTTCTGTTTCAGGCCTGGGGGAATTTTGTTGTAAATATAGGAGTTGTATAGAGCATAATTGGATTGAAAATTAAGTCATGATATGTGCATGGCTCAGCCACATCACCTATGTGGCTTACCCCAATCAACCTAGCATATCATCAATTAGTTAGTAGATATGTGTTAATTACAGTTAATTAAAAGCTGGAAAAGTAGGTGGTTATTGCTGGTAGTATGTGGATGTGAAACTCATGAAAGCAAGCGTGTTTGGTTGTAAGGACTCCAAGGAATCTCTATCGGAAGTAATGGCTGAATGGCGTAGATATTTAAATGATTAATAAATGAATGGATTGTTTGGGAATCACTTCTATCCCCCTTGGTCTGATCTCTCTCTTATATAGTCTTCTTGTCTAGAATCTCTTCTTCTTCTCCCAAACTTGACATTCTCTTCATAAAACTGTCCTATTTACTTGTTATGAAGTTGATTTGCTGGTCGTTTCATAATAATTGGTGACAGAGCATGTTTCCTTGCTTGGAATTCTAGCTTTTCTGTCAAACTTTACACAATGGGGTACAGCACCAAACAAATCAGGTTCTGCACTTGAGCGATTCACCCTTTTCTGAATTTTGATTCTGAATTTCTGTTCTTGATCTTCAATGAATTCTGGTCTTCAGTTCAATCCTGCAAAATGATTCCTAAATTATGGTTTTTCCCTTGCATTTCTACAATAAATTCCATAGTCTTGGTTCTTGATCTTCCAGCATTCCAATAACCACATTCTGCTAAATCAAATTCAGCAAATTCAGATCTGATTATACCTTTGTTTGAATATTGCCAAATTATGCATTCTCTTTTGAGTTTCTATTTACGAATAGGTGCTTATTGATTTTGGATTCTCTATTCTTGATTCCTTAACTATTTTAGTTTTATCTTTCCTTTTGAAATGTAGCATCACTATATCCGCTCATAACAGAATCAAAAAATCAAGCATCAGGAAGTCTGCAATGTAAAAATTCTATAACTTATATTCTCCACAATTCATACTAATTCTTCCATCAGGTTCTGTTGTTATGTTCTAAATTGTATTTCTGCTAGGGATTTTGATTGAATTGCATTGTCATCAACTCCAACTACAAAAGAGGTGATATTTATTCCTAGAGTGGCAACTTATCCACCATATCTTGACTTGGCTGCTCCAAATACTTCCAATTCTACAACAAAAGTCAGCAACTACAAAAAGAAACCTAGATGGAGATCGACAGCCGCCAGTAGCAGTGGATGCACAAAAATTATTCCGAATTTCAGAAAAATCCATGAACTAATGGATGTCTTGCCACACAAACTTGCTAAATCAACAAACAATTTTTGCAGAGAGAATAGAAGTTGAGGAAATATTTCTCAAAATGAAAGCTGGACTAACCCCAGTTTTTCATAATGATGATGGTGATTGATGGAACATATTAGATTCAATACAAGAAAACCTTCTTGCTGAAAATTCTAGAATTGCTTAAGATGTTGTGGGTTGTTTGTCAGCCGCAGCTGCTGTCCAAGTCCACCATGAGACTAAAATTGCAGTTTGATCATGGCAGAATTTCCAGAATCAGAGTTCAAGTTCCAGCATTGCTGCGTCAATGTTGCCTAATTTTCAGAATCAGCAATGATCTTGGATCCTAATAGGGATATTTTGTACTTCATCACTTCAAAGGTCATGTCATTAGCCTTTACCACATTATTATTTGCCTTTTGCTCACATTTCTAGCTGAATGGAAGAGTCTTTATCAACAAAGGGTCCTCTAATTGATTGGCTGTCGGTCCCCACAAAGTTAGCACTCAAGCTCTAGCTGCAAAAACACTGGAAATCATTCTTGGCTCTTGCTCAAAAATGGTTCTCTATATACATTACATAATGGTAGGAAACCTTATATATCCGCATTATATACTCTGAGTTGTAGAACCTAATAGGTCATACAATAAAGTGCCAAATGATGGGGACTCCGCTCACCCTTTCATCCCCATAAAAAGATCAAATGCTGGGCTATGGCCTAGGCCTTCATACCCCAATGGTCCTCATTAAACGGATCTCTTTGTGCTTCACCAAAGCATATTGAGTTGGGCTCATTTTCTAATGCCAAAAAGGCAACTCAATGCACGTAAACTCAGTTAATACCATTGAAGTACATATCTACTTCTTCCTGAAACATGAAAAGGTTGCATCCTCTTAGTTTCCTGTATATGAGGTGGATACCTTTGCTTTTTGCGAGTATTCAATCACTTTATGCAGTTAATGTTAGTTTTAGCAAGGACGTTGCATTGTACCATCAAATCCAACAGTTTCCAGTTATGGAAGTTTAGTGTGCATGAATATCATGACAAAGCAAACAAGTTCTGGATTTTTACAATGTTCAATTTGAGAAGATCATTAAGAACATACGGAGGAACTCCTTGGACAAGCGAGGCTGAGAGTTCAGGCTTCACTGTCTTTTCTAATGACATCAATAAGCACAATGAATCCAATTTTCAACTCAGAAAGAACCATATCTGGAATGAAATTCTGAAAGGTAAACAACAATTCCAACCCATTTTTAGGATCCATACACAAACTTCACAAGGTATTTTAAGGTAGCGTTCCCCTTGTTCACAGGTGAGGATTGGATGGTTTGATTATGCAGCTTAGGGACTATCTGGAAAATAGAGGGAATAAAAAGTTTCCAGTGGATTGAGTTGAATTGAAACCATAAAAGGAATAGAGCAAGTTTGAGGTAACTAGCAGTGACATTCCACACTGGACTATTACAGTAATGTGGTATAATCACAATATAGAAAAAGCACAAATGTTGTAATCAATCCAGCTTTTAGACATGGTAAATAATCATATAATCCAGCTTACTTTCATAAGTAGTAGAAACAATTAGTCCAACGTTTCTGTTCTTTGCAATCTGCTATTGTCCGTGGCTTTTTCCACCATCAAATTGAAGCATCTCTCTTTTGTTGCTATTGAACCAGTTGATGTTGTGTTTAATATTGAGAAACTGATTTGTTCATGTTGGCACTAGAATGTTGTAAAGCATATCCTTTTATTAGAATTCTATGGAGGTCGAAGAAGACAAATCATAGGATAAAAATGCAGAAAAGAAATACAAAAGAGAAAATACTGATATAATACTTTGGAGCATGCATGGAGGAGGATATATGTTCCCTAATCAGCTGTAATTGCTGATATAATGTGGCACTATTAAATCCATGAGCAAAAATAATTTTTTTTCTGTACCACTAATTTTTGATGCAGTAGGTCATTTTTTTGTAGTGACTACATTAAGTTATTGCAAAATAGTTTTCCATGTTTTGCTCGGAGAATGGACATTGGAAGTAGTTCATATGTTCACGCTTTGTTGTCAGAATGACAAAACAGCATTGTTGGTGTTGCAAAATGTTCAGCTGCACAAGTCTGTCTCGAGTCTGCAAATTACCCATAATAGCTAGCAATAAAAGAAATCTGTGTTTGGGAAAATAAAAGAGTTTCAAACAGCCTCAAGGCATCTATGACAGAACGGATCCTAAACCTTTAAGGAACTCCATCAAAAACTTACTTAAATTACACTATATGCAATTAATTTAAAACATCAAATCCTACAGAAAATTGGACAGAGCTTCCTCTATAATTAGACGAAAACAATATATACAACCTGTTAATTTAAACCTGCACAAAGCATACAAAATATCTAGACCTCAAAATATTGACCACAACACGTACACGGAACCCACAAATGTCACATCATCCATGGCTCCAACACAATACTCCTCAACTACTTCGTTAGACCTAAACAAAGATGCTATTTAGGCCTAAACAATTCCAAAATCAAAATAAATGCAGAAGCAGAATTAGATCCATAATCGACCTGTGGAAGCATAATAAAAATCCATAATATTGAACATCATGCACAATCAATACATAACATAAATCTAGCTTGACCATTTACATTCTACTACATTAACCATATACTGAATTCTAAGTCCTCGAAGTCCAGCCGAAACTCTTGTCTTACTCCATCTAATCGAGTATCAACTCATGGCTTTTATCTTGAAAGAAGAAGAGGCAAGGGTGAGCTTAACAGCTCAGCAAGTACATAATAAAATAAGGAAGATAAACAACATAAACAAGGTTAGCAAAAGAAAGATATATGAACATGGAAGAGATGCATATGTGACTATTATGATTCAAATGAGAAAGCTTCATGATTTGTTCCATATTCCTTTAATTCATTATTGTATCTTTTCGTAGTTATTAATTTTATACTGAAAACTTATTTCGTTTGAGAGCCAAGTATCAGTAGGCCTCACTGACAAAGGAGCGGTTGGCCGTGGCCCGGATTGTGTACACCTACACAATCAAAAGTCCATACTCCTATTATGGACCCAAAGGCGGGTTATCGACATACCAATCCCTATAGACTAGGCCATAGGCCGTCCAGTGGCCCCAAAACAGATCACGACATCCCACTATAACATATTAAGGTATGCCTAGAACATTACCCGCGATAAGACACGGCTAGAGTAATCCTCGAGATTCCACTATAATATTTGGGCATGTCTAAGTTTGTTATCTGTAATCCTTGGTCCAGGTTCTTTTTCCTTAGGGAATCCTGCTCTCGAATACAAAATCCTTTATTCTCACTCTGCTAGAGAACGTTCTAAAAGTCCATAGTTCCAAGGTCCATATCTCGATTACAGAATTTCCTCCATCATCAAATTTCCTTTTTCCATAAACGTATTTCGACACAAATTTCCATAATTTTTCGTGAGCTTAGGTCCTCACATGACCATAGTTCATGCATAATTTTCCTTTGAAGCTTAGCATTTCAATACCAATTTTCATATTTCCTTATAAGCTTAAGTTTCCGTGTATTCTTGATTTCATACATAATTTCCTTGAAGTTTAGGAAATTTAGGATTTCCTCTTAGTATTATGCCAGACAGAGTTCTTAAAGCTTTCGATCGATAATTCATAACAAATTGGTTCATATTGCTTGGAATAAGTAAGGAAATCTTACCTTCAAAAGTAGATTGATTTGAAGGGCTTTTGGATACAATTTCCTTCGCGAATGCACATGCCGAAGCTTCCGAATTATACAATTGAACTTATACAAATATATATGTCACTTGGTTAGCAATTAAACATAAGAAAATTATGCAAAATGTCGTCCGAAGTCTTCGAGTAAACAGTACCGGTGAATACTGCCAGTGAGCAGTGCACATATGCACAAATCGATTAATTCTTGGAATTTTGGACATCCAACGGATAACTTATTGAACCTAAGGTATGGGTAACTATAATCCTAAGTCAATTTATACATTAAATCCCAAATCGAAGCTCAAACGGTGTCCGGGCGCGGGCCTAGGGTTTCACGAACGGGATTCCACAAAATTTCACAAAATTGGGTACCCAATCGATAAATTAACTTGTCTATGACATGGGTAATGATATCCTAGTCTCAATTTATACAAAAGCCTCAAAAATCGAAAGTAAAACCACCCGGGTCGTGGGTGAACAGTGCGCGCGCATAGGTGAAGGGCTTCAAACTTGCAAAACAGTGCAAAAACAATGAATCGGATAACGAAATTCACATATAAGGATAATTAGGTTATTGGCATCTCAAAAATATATATGGGTCGGGTATCGGGACAATAATACCCGAAGGGTGTCCAACAAGAATCAAGAAAATGAAAATTAAAGGGTATAGGTGCATTTATCTTGACCCAATCTACAACTTTTCCAACTAGCTCGAGGCCGGAATCGGACCCGAAAGCCTCCGTTTCCTCTTCTTCTCTTTCGCACAATTTCCTCCCTTGCCAGCTTCCCGTGGCTGCCACCGCGTTCCACCTCACCGGACTAGCCTTTGCACGCCGGGCGACNTATTATTTATTGTTTTTATACCCAAAAAATACTCATTATAATGACTTATTGTGTCTAACTATTTCATCATTTTTTCCTTTATGAAATAAATTTGATGGGTATGCTAGTAAGGGGTTGGCCCAAGAAAGAGGAACGATCAAGATATACACAACCTATTAAGCCTGGATGATTAACGCTAACTATTAACCGGTTGAAAGGCCAAA
Source organism: Nepenthes mirabilis (assembly GCA_025585075.1). Classification (NCBI taxonomy): domain Eukaryota; kingdom Viridiplantae; phylum Streptophyta; class Magnoliopsida; order Caryophyllales; family Nepenthaceae; genus Nepenthes; species Nepenthes mirabilis. Next base: position 62,416 of record JAODPA010004442.1, on the reverse strand, counting down.
GAGACGTAAGAAGCCCAAATACAAGACCGCCCACTTGAGCCCACGACGGTCAACGCTTTCATTGACCGGAATCATGCAAGACGGTCAACACTTCCATTGACTGGAAGTATGGCCAGTTGACCGTCTAAAGGACAAGCCTTGAATGGGCCAAGCCCGATGTGGCCCACACGACCGTTCTTGACCAGCAACAATCTTCTCCCATGATTTCGAGCTCTTTATACAAGACAATGTTTATGGCAACGGACATCAACAGATTCAATGCGCCTCCTAAAGGAAGGCGCCAAGATTCTCACCACTGTTTGTAGTCCTCACTATAAAAGCCTATGGAGTCCTCACTCTAGTTCAGATTCTCCTTTTTGCTAAGAATCGCTCTCAAATGCCCACACTCTTTCTCTGCAAAAAATACCTAATAAGCTCATACAGCGCCCTCACAAGCTCTCTGCTTACAGGATGCCAATTCTCTCAATCTCTCTTCTATCATTACATTCCTTGAGAACACAGTGTCAGAAACCAATGCTCCTCTCGAGCCACAAAAGGCCTCTCTCGACGAGAGCTAATCATCGTCACAAGCACTCTTTACCTTTCTTGTTATTTATCATTTTTACCCTAACTTTTTTTACTGTTTGAAGGTTGTTTGCTGATTTGAGCGTCAGAGTGTCTTTAGTGGGATAACATCTCGTCGGCATCTGACCTCTTGTTTATTGTAATGGTATGCAGGATCCAAACTCAGTGAACGGAGTCGAATTCAACGATCGACTTGACCCGAACCTGTTTGAAATTTAGTTCCAAGACGCATCATTGATGCCGTCTGTAGAAAGCGCTTACAAACAGCCAACCACTTTGCTCAAATATTTTCTTCAGCTCCACCTTATAAACTCACATCAACAACTAAAATGGTGAACACGAAGGCGCAAGCAAGCGAGCCTGCTAGAGACATGACCTTACTTGACCAAGACCGCGCTACTGATGCCATGGTCAACGAGAAGGTCCACGGGGTGCTCACACCTTTCTTTCAAAATCTAGTGGAGCACATGCAGATTATTTCAAATGCTCTGTTCTAACTAGGAGCACACACAGTAGGGGGCTCCGCCAATAGCAGCCCCTGCACCGGCCTCTAAGAGAGGAGGTCAGAGGAAGAAGAAACCAGCCAGAAAATCCAAAAGGCCGGCCAACATTTAGACATTAGAATCCTCACAGGCCCAAAGCCGACTAAGGCCTGAGGAACGTTTAGGCAGCATGACTTTGAAAAAAAGCCCGAAACGAAGGAACCCCTGATATTTTCGGGCAGAATCTAGGCCCTCGGCCTAAGAGGGAGCCTCCCATGCTATTCGATCCACTGATGGCAGTAGTCGGTCGGCTACTGGCCACACTAGAAAAAGAACGGAGTTGAGAATATATCTCAATTCCAAAAGATCAACTAACACGGCTCGAAAAGATCTAAGATGGGAGAAGATCTGGAACCACGTTCTTAAAGATGATGGACAGGCAATGGATCTTGACAGATCCCCTTTTGCGGTGGAGATCTTGAACCATCCAATGTTGGCAAAATTTAAAATGCCAACCCTTGATTCATACGATGGGAGCGCTAATCCCATGGATTACCTTAATCACTTCCGCACCCATCTAAGTTTGCAAGGGTTGGAGGACGCAACCATGTACCGCTATTTCCTGCTTACCTTAAAGGGTGATGCTTGCATTTGGTTCTATCATCTCCCCTCAGACTCGATCTGAAACTTTCGAGAGCTGATTGATCTCTTCTTGGCGCAATATGCCTCCAGCCGCTGAGAAGAGAAGTAGCCTTGACACCTATCTCACATCAAGTAGAAAACACGGGGAGGATCCGTAAATATTCCTGGATCGCTTTGTGGCAGAAGCCAGACAGATCCCTAGGTTCACGGAAGAGATGAAGTTTGGTAGTTTCATCTCTACGCTGACATATGGGGACCTTTTTAGGCACCCGTCGCACAAGAATTAGCAGACTTTTCGGAAAGTGGAGTCCATCATGAGGGCCTACGTAGTAGCAGAAGAGGCTAATGAGGCAAAGCGTCCCAAGAGGACCGAACAACCTCGCTCTTTCCCTACAGAAGGAAAGAAAAAATACAATGACAACAACCACTCCAGCAGAAAGCACCATAGGATCGGACTGCCGAGGCATAAGGACTATAGGCCAATCATTCTTACGCCCTTGACTGACACGCGTTCGAACATTTTTATGCAGATCTATGGAAAAAAGTTCCTTAAATGGCCGAAACCACTTAAGAATCCAACCAAGTACTGTGATTTCCATTGATCTCCCGGTCATCCCATGGAAGATTGTAAGACTCTCCAGTGAGAGATAGAAGAACTGATCCGTAGAGGCCATCTCACCAGGTTCATCAAGAACCCTGGCTAGAGCTTCGGCACAGCAGGCGATGAGGGACTAGAGCCTTCCCTGCCATAAAATTGGGTTATAGTAGGAGTGGTCAATATGATTATGGCTCGGCCAGCCAAGACATCACCGTACCGCAAGGAACAGTAGGATAGGAGGAAGAAGTAGCACACCAAAGGCAGTGTCATTAGCTTTTGCGACAATGGCCTGGAACATGTAATTTCTCCTCATGTTGATCCTCTGGTTGTATCCGCACTCGTTTTAGATGGTAGTAATGGCTACTAGCTGAAATGAGTATTTATTGATAATAAAAATTCACATGATTTGCTTTACCTTAATGTATTTTTTAAACTTGATTTAAAAAAGAGTCAGTTAAAGCCTACTGAAAGCCCACTATATGGCCTTGACAATGAGTCAATGCCCATTCAAGGAATGATCCAGTTAGAAGTCACCCTAGGCGCATACCCAATAATGGCGAGTCGTGCACTCACCTTCTTGGTAGTTGACCTACCCTCCGTCTACACCGCTATACTAGGCTGCCTGTGCCTAATAGTGTTTGGAGCCGTTACTTCAATATTACATCTCAAGATAAAATTTTCAGTAGTATACAGTTTGGGTGAAGTATTGGGTGACCAGGTCATTGGGCGGACATTTTACATATCCCAAATCGCCCCAAGTAGCAGCACAAAGTCGGCAGGAGAATTCGACTATCTAGACGAAACAACCTTGCAGCAAGCATAGTTCAGTAAGGGAACCGATCTAATCTCACTCAGCCCGAAGGACTCGGAAAGGTGCGTGCAGATCGGCGACACGCTCACTAGTACACTGCGTGATGAGCTGATCATGTTCTTGTGACAGAACGTCGATATCTTCTCATAGACTCCCGTTGACATGCCTAGGATTCCGATCGGAGTAATGGTCTATAAGTTAGGTCTCAATCCTGACCACAAACCCGTCAGGCAAAAGCGGAGAAACACTACATTGAGAAGTTGATCACCATTTGGGAAGAAGTAAAAAAGTTGCTGGATGTCGGCTTCATCAGGGAGGTCCAGTACCCAGATTGGGTTTCCAGCGTCGTCTTGATAAAGAAAAGTAGCAAGAAATGGCAAATTTGCATCGATTTCACTGACATTAACAAGGCCTATCAGAAAGATAGCTTTTCTTTACTAAGGATCAACCTTTTGGTGGATTCCACATCTAGGCATGAGCTGTTGAGTTTCATGGACGTGTATTCAGACTACGACCAGATCCGAATGAGCCTAGAAGATGAAGAGCACACATCGTTCATGACGAATCAAGGCACCTATTGCTATAAGGTCATGCCTTTCAGTCTAAAGAATGCAATAGCCACTTACCAACGGTTCGTAAACAAGATGTTCGAGAAATAGATAGGCCGCAATGTGGACGTATACGTCGACAATATGCTCGTTAAGAGCAGTACCACCAATGACCATATTTACGATCTGGCTGAATCCTTTAAGGTGCTCCGCGCACATCAAATGAAGTTGAACCCAACTAAATATGTATTTGGAGTCTCCTTAAGAAAGTTCCTAAGTTTTATCATCTCCCAGTGGGGGATCGAAGAAAACCCAGAAAAGATCAAAGCTCTCGCAAACATGATTCCGCCGTAGAGCGTCAAAGATGTCTAACGACTAACCAGACGAATGACAGCTTTGTCCCATTTCTTAGCTAAGTTAGGGGATAAGTACTAACCTTTTCTTTAAGATACTAAGGGGAACAAAAGTAAACAGATTCCAGTGGACGGCAGAGTGTCAAATAGCTTTCGGCAAATTGAAGCAATACTTGGCCAGTCCGTCATTGCTAATGTCACCCAATGACGGAGAGGAGCTATACCTCTACCTAGCGGTGTCGGAGGTTTCCCTCAGCTCTGTCCTTGTACGCCAAGATGCTGACATTCAGTGGCTGGTCTATTACGTAAGCAAAACGTTGACTGGCCCAGAGATACGCTACCCATACACAAAAAAGTTAGCCTTGGTGCTAGTCTTCTCTGTCCGGAAGTTGCGACCTTAATTCCAGGTTTATCGCGTGATTGTCCTCACCGACCAACCTTTGAAGAGTATTCTCCAGAGACCTGATATTTCTGGATGGTTAATAAAGTGGGCTTTCGAATTGGAAGAGTTTGACATCGAATTCCAGCCCAAACTAGCCATTAAGGGGCAGGCTTTGTCTGACTTCATAGTCGAGACCACACATAAATTCTTGAAGAACAGTCCGCTAAAAATGCAGGACAGCGTGGGAAAGAGCCGAAATGGGTCATTAACATGGATGGATTGTCTACAGGCTTAGGCAGCGGCACCGGAGTGGTATTAAGAACTCCAAACGGGTTTGAGGTGAAGTATTCACTCAGACTCAACTTCTCGGCCACCAACAACATTGTCGAGTATGAAACCTTGTTAGTCGGGTTAAGACTGGCCAAAGAGTACTCAACTAAGCGACTAATTATCTATAATGACTCTGAGTTAGTCGTCAATTAGGATAACGGGAGTTTCAAGGTAGGCAGCCCACACCTAGCCAAATACTTGGCCAAAGCGAAGGAAGCTGCCCGGAGATTTGACAGGCTAACCCTGGTCCACGTTTCCACAACTGAGAACTGAAAGATCAACCAACTTATCAGAGCGGCGGCAGTCGAAAATCCAGAAAGTACTCGAGGGATATACGGAAGATTCTGAACGCTCCCATCACAGAGGAATAAGAAGCAATGCAGATTTTCAGAGTAGAAAATTAGATGACATCATACAAGAGGTACCTGACGGACGGAGCACTCCCAGAAGACATAGGCGAAGCCAAGCGGATTAAAAGGATGGCCGGTTGGTACACCGTGGTCAACGAATGGATATATTGCCATCTTTATTCGGCTCCATACCTCCGGTGCCTCATTCCTAAGGAGGCCGGCTACGCCCTAGTTGAAATTTACCTTGGGATTTGTGGATCGCACATCGGCGGTAAGAACGTGATATTCAAAATCATGCGACAAGATTACTACTGGCGAACAATGAAAAAGGATGTGCTCAAGTTCGTAAGGAGATGTGATAATTGTCAGCTCCACGGTAACCTACATCACTAGCCGACCATTGAGTTAAGATCCCTCTAGGAACCTTGGCCCTTTGCACAATTGGAGCTTGACATTCTTGGTTCATTTTCCATCACAACAGGTCAAAGAAAATTCACCATTGCGGGTATCGACTACTTCACCAAGTGGGTTGAAACTGCACCGCTAGCCAAGATCACGGAGCACAACGCTTTAGATTTCTTCCGCCATAGCAAAGTTAGCAGATTTGGCATTCTCGAGGTTATCATCACCGACAATAGAACCCAATTCTCGAAAAAATGATTCACTAAGTATTAGACTTGTTTTGGCATCATATTGGTCTACACTTTGGTGGTGTATCTACAAACGAATGAACAAGTGGAGGTCACAAATCGCACGCTATTCCATGGTCTTAAGACTAAGTTATAAAACGCCGGGGGCTCCTGGGTGGATGAGCTGTCCTCAGTCCTTTGGTCTTATCAGACGACTCCAAATGAGCTAACTCACGAGACGCCAACTCACGAGATGCCATTCAATCTTTGTTACGGGACTAAAGCAGTAATCCCGATCGAGATCAGGCTTCCAAGTCTTAGGGTCAAATCCTTTGACCCACAGGATAACTTCCAAAAAATTCAGGAACACTTAAACTTGTAAGATGAAGACCACAATACTACCAAGATATGGACTGCGGCCTACCAACAGCAAAGCGCTCGCTATTATAACAAGAAAGTAAAAGCGTGGCAGTTCAACGTTAAGGACTTGATCTTGCGGAGTATTGAAGCTATAGGAAAGGTTACCAATAAGAATAAACTTTTTCCAAACTAGGAAGGGCCTTTCCTAGTCTCTGTCGTCTTGCGGAGTGGAGTATACAAACTTCGGACCCAAGACGGCAAGTTGGTTCTGTGGACGTGAAACGTGACCCACCTCAAACGCTACTTCCAGTAGGGTGCAGGTAGGTCATCCATGTGTATGCTTGCATTCATATGTATATGCTGTTCCCAATCAACAAAAGAAGTAATCTCCTGTATGTATTGTTATATATATATTACTTTCTTTTCATGTTCAATGTGTGTGTGTGTGTGCACATTTGTGTATTTGAATTGTAAGTTGCAGGACTAAATGACCTAGACTGTCCCTAAATTGGGTGGATTTTCATGCGCTCATTACTAATCCCTGGTCATTCAGGCGGCCCATGAGTAGTCGTATTTAAATCCTGGTCATCCATACGGCCCATGAGTAGTCGTATTTAAATCCTGGTCATCTAGGCGATTTATAAGTGATCATATTTAAACCCTGATCATTCAAGCAGCCCATGAGTAGTCGTATTTAAACCCTAATCATCCAAACAACCTATAAACGGTCGTATCTAAACCTTGGTCATCCAAATGGCCCGTTCACGATCAAAATATTAGGGGGCTTAAACAGCACACGTGACGACTTCCTATTCAAGGAGATAGCGTGACAGTCAGCGATGGTTGATAGGAGCTAACACTTGGGCAGGACTACCAAACCTCTACTCACGTACAAGTATGGAACAGGCTTAACCCGACATCAGAATTCACCTCGATGCCTTCTCTAGGACTTAAAGTCCATTAGAGAACTCCACAAACGTCTCTAGGAAGGCGGACGACCAACTTGCATATGATGGACCAAGTCGGCCGGACAACACAACAGACAATTAAAAAAAAAAGGCAACGAAGGTGGAATGCGCAACAAAAATAAGACAGCTATTCGTTTTATTACATACAGCATATTTACATCGGGAAACGAGGAGTGCAAAAAACTATGAAAGAGTGGATCTTCCAGGAGGAGGCGCTGATGACCCTTGACCATTCCGGGGCTCCCCCATGAGGCTCTCGCGACGTTGGGTAGAACAATTCTCAGGGCTGAGGAACTCAACTAAAAAAAATTAGGGTCAATCAGTTGGGTAATACGCCGGCTAAGATTGACCCCCTCCTACAATTGTGCCACCGGCATGTTGGAGACCTCGTGGGGACAAATACGAGTGTTCAACTCATTCTCCAATATGGTCACTTACCCCGTGAGCTGGTCAATGCGCCGTGTAGCCCGGTCAACCTCTTCTTTCAGACGGATGTTATCCTCTTTCAGCTTCTCATTCTCCTCCACCAGGCCGGCCACCACCGCTTCTCTCAAGTTGGCATTCTGCTCTCAGGCTAGCCAGCACAGACTCTAGGACAGCAGTATCCTCACGGTGCTCCGTCTTTAGTAGCTCCAACTCCTCATCAAGCTAGGCAATCTTCTTATCCCAGTCAGAGATTACCAGGTCTCGTTGGTTAAGCACCTTAATAACAATGCCAGAAACTGTCTCCCTGCAAAAATGATAAGTGTCAGCAATAGCAAAAAATAAGAGGACAGAAAGTTGTAAGAGTTTGCCTACCAAATCCTGTGCACCGGCCTTTCTTGCTTGACGTGAGATCTTGGCTCTGGTGGCGGAGGACCCAAAGTGGGACCCTCTTGAATAGGCCTAGTAGTGGCCTCCACCGCAGACTCCTTCGGCAACTCCGCCGTAAGGTCCTCCGTCCCCACGAGCTCCCCAGCGACAAACTCCTCCAGTCTTTCCACAGTCAAACCTGCAGCCTGAGCGGGCTCTCCGGGAGAAGTCTCCTCTATCAACTCAACACTGACACCAACTGGCACGACAAGAGGCTCTGTCGGTGCCTTCGTGGGCTCCCTGGCTGGTGTGTCCTTTGGCAGATCAACAACCCTAACCACTGAAGGCTCCGTAGGAGGCCCTAATGGCACCAGGTGCTCCGGCTGCAGTAGAGCCAAAACGACCCTGCTAGTGGTAGGGCGCAGACTGGCCCTATAAGTCCTAACGGTAGATTTCTCACCACACGCACTGGAGTTATCTCCTATTCCAACAAGCTGACCAGCCAGGACATTCCCTGGCTCAGGAGAGGAGGAAGAAGAAGGCATCACCACTACCTTCGTCGCTGTCTTCTTCACCCTTGGACTTTCGGGAGACTTCTCGCGGATGGTGCTCCAATCACAATGGCTCCAGCCTTCCTCTTCCCGGAAGGCTTCTTTATTCTCTGTTTAGGGAAAGGAGGCCTCCACTTGGCCTTTTTGCCTCAGCACAAGAGACCAGGTGATCTCTCCAGAACTCACTGAGATTGCACTCCACCAAGTCAAAAAGAGACTCCATGGTCTCAGTCTCCACGTTTGAGGGCGTTCCCGTGTAGGTATCAAGCACTTTGCCCCAATCCTTGGCCAACAGCTAGGATGCGTCCACATAAATAAAAAACAACCTGTTTTTCTAGTTCTTCAAAAAATCATATATGGCGGTGCTGATTTGGAGGCCGTCGCGTGGAGCCAAAGAGATCTACTCTACTCCTTGGTTGAACTTGAAGAGCACTATAACCATCTCCACCGTCAGCTGCTTCTCACGCTGGCGAAGAAAAATGCAAAAGGTGCACAGGTACCACATGACATTAGCGTGGAACTACACGATAGGAACCTAAAGAGCCGTAAAAATCTCTAGTAACTCATCCGAGATAGGGAGGCATAGCCCACTCCTCTGGTGGGCCTCATATATAGTGACATAGCCTTCAGGTGGCGAACCCGCCCTGTTCTCATTGCCCGGTACGAGGAAGACAATCTCCTTAGGAATGCTGTACTCCACGTACAACTCATTCACATCAGTCTTTGTTAGGATTGATGCTATTTGTGTAACAGAGGCCATGAATGTGGAAGCAAAGAAAAAGGGCAGACACTTAGAATTGTTTCAGGGAAGATGAAGGAAAGTGTGGGAAATTTAAAAATGAAACGGACGGACAACTTAAAGGGTAGTGTGAACGCTAGAGAAGTTAACCGTCTTGTAATTGTGTGCCTATCATTGCTGACACGTGTCACTTCCTGAAAGGGAGCAGTCGAATCAGATCTTCTAGCGCATTAATTACCAGGATTACAAATTCACTATACGCGGACATGTGACCAACTTTTCAACTGACAGGCCGGCGGTGTGATGGCATGTCATTTCAACTCCTACTTCTTTCAGAAGTTCTCCGGATTTTGGCCTAAACGGTCAATGAATCCGATTAACACTTTCTTTAGAAGTTCTCCGAATTTTGACCTAGACGGTCAATGAATCCGGTCAACACTTCATTCAGAAGTTCTCTAAATCTTAGCTTAAATAGTCAACGCTCTTCCAAGCCGGTTCACCTAATCTTGACTTTACGATTAGCAACTGCAAGCAATATGAACAACAGACCAAGGGTCATCACTAGTTTCCTCACCTCAGGCAGTTAGTCTAGTGGCTTGCGACCTATCTTGAATATGTTGGAGGCCGGAGTCTCAGACCACCAACATGGGGCTAGTGATGGTATGCCAGTAAGAGACTGGCTCAAGAAGGAGGAACGATCCAGATATACACAGCCCATTTGTACCTGGACAGTCAACACCAGCTGTTGACAGGTTGAAAGGCCAAAGAGCATAAGAAGCCCAAAAACAAGATGGCCCACTTGAGCCTACGACAGTCATCGCTTCCGTTGACTAGGATCATGTAAGACGGTCAACGCTTCCATTGATTGAAAGTATGGCCAGTTGACCATTTGAAGGGCAGGCCTTGAATGGACCAAGCCCAGTGTGGCCCACACGACCGTTCTCGATCAGTAATGGTCTTCTCCCTTGATTTCGCACTCTTCACAAAAGGTAATCTCTATGGCAACAGTTATCAGTAGATTCAACGAGCCTCCCTAAAGGAAGGTGCTAGGATTTTCTCCCTTGTCTGTAGCAAATCCTACCGGTTACAAAATGCAGAAGGAAAGCGATTCATTCAAGGAGCCGTTACCGCCATTGAAGGCCCACGCCAAGAAAGAAAGCCAGCCCAGCAAAGCATAGGAATCAAGCATCTCTACCTAAGGAAGGATGCCCAGCATCTCAACTAAAAAAGCCATTGGAGTTCTCACTCCAGGGCACGTTCTCCTTTCTACTAAGAATCGCTCTCAAACGGCCATGCTCCCTTTCTCTACAAAGAATACCTAATAAGGTCACACAGCACCTTCACAAGTTCTCACGCTTACAGGATGCCAACTCTCTTCATCTCTCTTCTGTCACTACATTCCTTGAGAATATAGTGTCAGAAACCAATGCTTCTTTCGAGCCACAAAAGGCCTCTCTCAACGAGAGCCAATCACCGTCACAAGTACTCTTTACCTTTCTCGTTATTTGTCAATTTTACCTCACCCTTCTTACTGTTCGAAAGTTGTTTATTGATTTGAGTAACGGAGTATCTTCGGTGGGACGATATTCTACCAGCATTTGACATCTTGTTTGTTATAATGGTATGCAGGATCCAAATTCGGAGAATAGAACCAAATTTAATGATCGATTTGATTCGAACCTATTCAAAATTTAATTTCAGGGCGCATTAAAATTTAAACAATTTTATAAGTAAAAATTCTGGTGATTTAGTAACCCGGCTTTGAATGTTGTTATTGCGCTTTGATTACAAAGGTTAGCAGGCTTGTTAGTAACCCGGCTGTAGAATTTGAAGATTGCAACGTCATTGGTCATTTTGCGTGAATGGTAGGTCTGCGTAGCGTAGCCGCATGTGACTTGTCAAACGTCTGCGGTCCAGTTCTATAAGCAGAGCAGACCCTCAAAAATACCTGACCAGAAACCAAGGGTGCTCTCTCCCCTCCAAATTCTCATCTCAAAAGATGAATCCAGATGAGTGTCAGTTTCTGCAAGAGTTCGGCGACGATTACGGATATCCAAACTGCCTCAAAAGCATCGATGACATTCGGGCCACCGAATTCAAGAGATTAGACGGTTTGTTTTCTTCATTTCATTCTAATTTGGAACTAGGCTTTATGTACGTGCTACCATTTCACTGTCTTCTGTTTTTGAAGTAAAAATTATGACCTTACAGCAGATGAATTATCAAACTTGTTAAGCCATTTGCTCAATTAACCATGCTAGGGTGGTTAATTTTTTAGGTACTGTGTACCTTGATCATGCTGGGGCGACGCTGTACTCTGAGTTACAAATGGAAGCAGTGTTTAAAGATCTTACTTCTAATGTTTACGGCAATCCTCGTATCCAGATTTAAGCGTATAACTTTCTAATATCACCTTACATTATTTTGCAATTGTGAAAGTTTATAAGGACTATTTTTGATTGAAAGATTGAGGTGGCTGATGAAATTGTTGTTTAAGTTTTTAGTTTCCGTTTGGTGGTGGTTGACTCCAAAAACATTTCCCTTGGACTTTGTGCTGAAAGTTGAGCCTGTGATTTGTTTTCGTGATTGTGATTTTCTGCTTAAGCTCTTCTATTTGCTGTTCATATTGCTTAAAAGTATCAATGCACTATAGTAATATGCGTTAAGCGTATCTCACCTCCTTCTCCTTCCCTCCCTGGCATGGCAAATATTGAACTGAAGTGAGAAACTGTATTAGAAGTTTTCTTGTGAAGATTTGGGTTTGTTTTGTGGAAGTGTGCATTCATGCAAATACATGTCAGGCATACTTTTCTTCCATGTTTAGGGACCACTGTTGCATCCAGTGATCGACTGAGATGTTGGACCTTCATTTGTTTGTTTGTTTATTTTGTATTTTATTTTGGGGGTGGGATCAGGGGAGGGGTTGCACCATTCTACCTTCAAACACTAAGATTATATTAGAACTAAGTCAAAATCCATATTTCTTTTAGATTACAGAAACCTTTATCAAAATTCTAAGAATATAGCAAGACTATAAAATGACCCAAGGGTTGAGTTGCCATACAAATAGGTCGTGGAAGTGTTGGCGGTTCTCAATCATTTGTTTTGACTAAAAATTCATTTTGTCTATCTTGTTGATGCGTATATGAAATTCAGATTATTGTATGAATTAGAGAGTTAAGTAAAACCTTTAGTTGATTCAAAAAAATGCGGGTTTGGTCTTCATAATTATAAATCTTGATCTTGTACATTATAACAATTTAACAAGAGATAACAGGTATACGAGATTCGTTTTTCGGTATATCCTCCGATATTCTAGCCAGTAATTTTTTCGAGAAAAAATAGAAAGATACAAAAAATAAGAGGAATAGGGATGAGTGTGAAACGGAGGACTATGCTCTAATATTTTCTTTATACTCGTTGTTAGTATTTAATTGTCTGATTATGTGTTTATTAGATTGTAAGATTATCGGATTATTCAATTATTTGATGTCCTCCACTTTAGACTGGGGGTCGATATTTATAGACTATAATCGGTGTGGTCGTTGTTTGAAACGTTGTATTACTTTAGTTTCTAATAGTTGTGTTAGTTATATAACTGTTACTTATAGTGATTTAGTAACTGTTTGACAATTGAGATTTTGCACCTGTTTGGCCTTTGCAGTTTGGTTCAATGTGTCTGTGCATCCATCAGTTACATGTAAACATTCATCGGAATTAGACACTAATTTATTATTTTGTTGAGTCACTAAGGACCTCGGTCTTCCATATTTGTGATCACCTGGTCAGCCACTTGGTTACTCGGTTGAACCTTCAACAAGGTTGTCTCCCAAATTAGTTTCATGCTTGGATGATTAGCTCTGATCCAAGTCGGGTCAAATCATTTTTTATTTGGACCATACCTAACACTAGCTCCACATGCCCTGAGATTGAATTCAAGCTTCAGGTATGTTGAAATGAAAAGCCAGTGGACGTCTTCCAACTGCACGTGTGTTTCTGAATGAGAGAAATTAAGCCGTTGTTTGCCACTTTAATAATTCAAAAATAGTGGTGTCAATTTCATCATTAGTGTGGCAGTGGAAAAGATATTTCATGGTGCCTTAGCATTGTTTGGCTCTCAAAATGCAGTGTTTTAGGCTAAACTTGTGCAAAGTGGCACGTTACTTTAGTTAAACTCAATGTTTTAACTTCTATGCCTTCAATTCTTCTTCATCTTTTGAAATTCTACATTTTTACCCTATATTACCTTTTTTTGGTTTTTCTTGCCAACTGAACCCGTGATTTGCCAATCTTGGACTGTGATGGCTTTGCAAGGTACCTTTGAAGGAGTAGTAGACTTCGCCTGTTGTCTTACAGCCAACCTATTGTGGGATATATATGAATGGTATCATATCCTTGTCACTATTCCTTTCTAAGTTCCTTCGCCATCTGAGAGGGATAGCTCTCCAAGGTATGGCTTTGTCATTGTTTATGAGCTTTATTTGAAGAATGGCTTTAGAATCCCATTGGCTAGGGAGTTTGTTGAGATAATGGAGGCATTGGAAATCCAAAACGTTCGTCTTCATCCCAATGCCATTAGATATGTTATATCTTTATGAATCTTTTTTCGCTGTCAAAAACTTAGGTTAGATGCTCGGACGGTCAATTTAGTAAATAGGTTTAATTAAAAAAGTGAATGGATTTCATCAACTTCTCAAAAAGGGGTTCAAAATAAGTGGAGGGAACTCGGTGAAAGGTTGGAAGGGCCGATTCTTTTTTATTGAGGTTCCCTCTAATTGGGCTGTTTCCAATAATTGGAAATATGTCAACCCTGCCTTTTTTGGTCCGGCCCTAAATAATGAGAGCCCTATGTCTAAACCCTTGACCAAACTTTTAGAAAATAATGCTATCGAGCTGCATAAAATCGAAAATTTTTGGCCCAAAAAGCCTTGGACAGTGTCAAATGGCAAATAATTTTGGGTGGTAAGGATGTTGCCAACATTCCTCCCTGCTGGCCAAAGAGAAAAATTGGGGAACTTTTTATTGAGTCACCACCACAGGTAGCTGCTGGACAAGCTGACACTATGGCTGCTTGCTCTTCCGACTCATCTTTAAACAATGAGTTGAATAAACTATTGATGAGAATTGTGATGAGATGAGTGAGAAGAGTGCTGAAGAGTCATCTCAGAGATCAACTCCAGTTTTTGCTCCCTTTGGTACTTTAGTTTTTGAGGAATTGACAGCATTTAGCTTTGGAGAGGAGGTTTCCGTTGCTGCCTCTTTGGAGATACACAATTTTCCCCAGTTTTGCCTGCTGAAGAGTCACTTGATGTTCCAATTCTTGCTGAGTATGGGGTTCCAGTTTTGCACTGTTCTCCATCATCAAATAAGTCGGCTTTGGCATCCCCAGCTACTCCAATTAATGTTTTTGTAGGTAATAATGGAGCAGCAGAAGAAGTGTCTGGATCTTGTTTTTCATCATCAGCAGCTCTAGTAGATTCTGGAGGTTTTTTTAGGTGCCCTTGTTTTTGTGACCCCCTTATACCATCATTCTTTGCCTCTTTAATGTTGGAGGATTTCACCAGTTTCAAGTTGGAGGCCCAAAGGATCATTGCCAGGCCCTGCTTCCCATGAGAATCTCCCTTTTGAGGAGATATCATATGTTAAATTCCTCCGAGTTACTTTTCTGTTATTGTAACTTCAGTTGTAAGTTTGATCTTCTTGTAATCCCAGGATTTAGTTTGTTTGATCAAGGAAAGGTTGTACAAACAAGATGCCAAAATTACTCGCCTTTCCTGGTCATACATCAACCCTGCTGTGCTTAGGGACCTAGCATTCAGAGCTGTTACTGCTGGCGCTGAGGTTAAGTTCTTCTGTGACTGAGTTGCTCAATTAGAGAATGAGATGTCCGAGTGGATGATAAGGTCTCATGATTGTGCAAATGAAAATACTATAGTTGGAGAACCGATCAATTCCCTCAAGGACAAGTTTCAAAAAGCTGAGCATCGGTTGGCCTCAGCAGTGAGCTTAATTGAGAATCTTCAAAGTGAATGCACTAGACTCGAGGAGGAGTCACAGAGAAGTTTCCGTCTTGAAGAGATGGGTCTTATTTTGGATTCCCTGTTCCAGGATGGTATCGCCTTTTGTAGGCGGATCATCTCCTTGATGATTCCTAATTTCTCAATAGGCTGTCTTGACTCAAGAAACTTTGAAGCCTTCTAGAATTCTGATGTCAAGGGTTTCTCAGAACTGGGTGGAACTTCGCCATCTAAATCTACTCTGGTTCATTAGCCCTATGGAAAATGAGTCACTTGTGCTTTATATGGTTTTAACTCTAGGCAATCTTTGTACTAAACTGGTGTACCCATTTGTATCTATGTATTCATATTTTCATACATACTTAAGTATCTAGTCCATCAACTAAATCTTATGATTATTATTGTTGATGATTCTTTCATTAAATAATACTTTCATTAGTTGAGGTATTTATTTGCTTGCAAGGAAACTTTGTCGTTATCGCTAGGCTTAATTGGATCCTGGTCCTTGGACCATGATTGACTAGTGGTGCTTATCCTGTGGGAGGGCATTATAGTACTTATGCATAAAAGCCCATTGAGGTTTTGTTGGCTAAATGACTATGTTTAGTCTTGCTTCGTTTTAGCATTATCCTGCCTGTATCATGACCTCTCAAAAGGGAATTAGATGTTTGGCTCTCAAGCCCCTCAGTCTTGATTTGTTGGTGTATGACCACGCTTGGGGTCGTATGGTTTTATTAACCTACATTGTGACTGCTTTATTGAACGGATCGTGTTAATAGGCAGGGTGTGAAAACCAATTGCTCGATTCAGGGTTAGTTATGGTCATGATTTCACACACACAAGTATACAAATGAACAATAAATGCAAAAATTAAACTTTATGGACGTTGGAGTTAAATTTTGTTAACAATGTAAAATATAGCATACAAGCACTCTCGAGTGGAGAGTAGAGTGTACCTCTTATATTTTAGTTTAAATAGTCATTAATAATATTTTTTGAGGTGAATAGTATTTCATATCTGTGAGACTAGTTTGCCATTTTGAGTGCGTAGTTTATATGCACCATTACGGAGGATGGATGATACTAGGAATGGTTCTTCCCAATTGGAGGACATTTGCTTTTGTTGGCGATCTTGCCCGTGGCTTCAATGGTCCTCAAAACTAAGTTGCCTATCTCGAATTTTTCTGCATTTGAGATACTAGAATCAGATTTTACTCCATTCATATTGTTCACTTGCGATAGCCAGCAGCATATATATTCAACTGTGGCTGCATAGCAGGATGTAACTGCCTACAAATTGGTTACACAAGTAGAATCCAAGTTAGTTACAATGGACTTTCTTCTTGCTTGGTCTTTTACTGTTTTTTGGCTTCTGGACTGTAATTGTTTGTTCAGTTACAAGATCTGTTTCTGTTGGCTAGAGGATCATTCACTCTTTGTTGTTTGTTCAGATGGACTCAACCTGATGCTTGGCAGATGATTGCTCCCAATTTTTTGTTGATGAGTGAAGTGTAACTATAAGGGAATCCCAAATCCCAACTGTGCATGACTTATAACCTCACTACTAACAATAACAGAGTTTTATGTAATTAAAAGAAGATAGTGTAATCCACCTTTTGAGAAAACATGAATTCAATTCTCAATCTTATCAAAATTCAAATCCACCTGTTCTACAATCCTTGCAGAATATATATAGAATATATATACTTCAGAGTTGCTAACTATCTTCATCCTTGGTCTCTTAAGTGGTGGCTTTATCCAGATGATCTGCTTCAACTGAAAGATAAATTTAAAACCTCTTCGATCTCCACAGGTGTTACGGGTTCATAAGGAAGAGAAGGCAAGGAGGAGTTTGGCTTAACAATGAAGGAGAGAGAAGGTAGATTGCGTTTGTAACAAAGAGGATGAGAAATTAAAATTGGAAGAAAAAGAGAACGTGAAGCATGACTGCATTGCAACTGACCTAGCACATGAAGGAGAGAGAAGGAAGGTTGGCTAAATCAGAAGGGCAAATGTGACTAACCCAGCCTGTGAAAGAGAGAGAATAAGGCCGGGCCAAAATCAGGAGGGCAATAGTAATGCTTAGTGGCAAGATCTGGAGCATCTAATGGAGGGTTGATGAGGATTGTCCATTTTTTCTGATCAAGCATGTGCGGGAGAGGTTCTCTAAGGAGCATGTGAGCTGCATGAGACGGGAAAATTCAAGTGGACATGCATTGTAACCAACTTCCTCCTCAACGAACCATCCATTCTTGGGTTATTTCTGTTTAAAGGAATCAATTAGTTACAATATTGCAAGAATGTGAAGATTATTATTAATAGTAGATTGCAATAGCTAGAAATCATGAATGAAGATTACCTGAAATTTTCCTCTTTGCTGGAGAGTTTTCCCTTCTCGAACAAGAATCCTTTTCTTTCTTTTTTCTTTAATCCAAAACCACAGTTGCTGATAATTTGGAGGATTGAAATCCAAATACCAAGGAAAATTAAAGAAAATTGCAATAATCAAAAGAGTCTTACAACGGGCCTATAAGTTACGGTTACTTTCTACTAATTCATGCTCCTCAATTGCATGTCCACAAAAACGAGCTTCTTTCCCTCCATTTTTCTTTAATAACCAAACCTTGGAAAAATATTCCTTAGACTCTTAACTTTCTTTCATATTATTTTCCGGCAATATCCTAACAAATGAAAGAAAGTAATTTTTTTTCCTTTTCTTTCTTTTTAACCTTTTTTATCCTTATGAATTTTCTTTTATTCAAATTTTCTTAAATCCAAATAGCCGTAATAGCTTACCAGGGAGAAAAATTTGGGTATGCTGCTGAATACTCCTTTGTGTATTGTTTCTAAAAAATTATCCATATTGTACATGTTTATCCTTGAAAGGGAGCATAAGCTCCTGTTACGGCTTCTGTTTTTCTTCAAATGTGATATTGAATATGGTTTCTGTTGTAATCCTTAATGTTAGATAATACCAGATAGTCAAAGTGACTCCAGTTTGGTTACTGCTAGCATTTTAAGGGAGTGCCGCCAAAAGGTAATTTTGAGACTGTCCTTTGCGAATCTTTGATGTCGGTATTCTTGGTTTAGATAATTGGATTTTTTTATTATAAAGAAGAAAATAGTCATCTTGATGTGTGAAGCTTTAGATGTATATTAAATATTGAGTAACTGAATACATCGGCACCTGTGATTCAGGAAAAAAAGAAACAAAAAAAGGTGTTTCTGTCTGTGCAGCTGACTTTCATGAGTTTGCATTACAGATATCATTTTATTTGTCAACTGTGACAAATTTAGATAATGTCCCATGGTTTTTCTCATTTCCATTTTGCTTATTTGAGTGTGACTTTTAGGTCCTTGATTATTTTAATGCATCCGCTAAAGAATACAAATGCATTTTCACCTCTGGGGCAACAGCAGCTTTGAAATTGGTTGGTGAGACCTTTCCATGGAGCAGTCAGAGCTGCTTTATGTACACCATGGAGAACCACAACAGTGTAATTGGAATTAGAGAGTATCCTATTTTAGCATATTTCTTTTGTCCCCTTATGGACATTAAATGTATCTTTTGGCCCCTGGTGGACATTCTACAAATGAGTAGTGCAGTAATATAGATTTGGCTCCACAGATATTAAAACACTTATGGAAGATGGCCTAGTACTTGCATGGCAGTAAATGCTAAGGAGTCCAATTATGAGAATCACAATTGAATCCTGGAATTATTGAAATTTGCAATCAAGTCCGAAAACTCATTAATTGATCGGAATTGTGTTTCTCCTGCAACATTCCAACCAAATTAGATTAGAAAGAGTCATGCGATTTGTGCATATTGGACTTTCATGTCACCTTCAGTAATTTATACTATTTACTATTTAGCAGAAATGACCAAAGTTCTAATTTTGAGTACTATAAAAGGATGGATCATGGAGTGTCTACGTTAGTAAAAATGGCTATTACCTGCAGGTCACAAGACTCTTTCTCTCCAAACTTGGTTGAATTTTCATCAAATAAATTAATGGACTTGATCGCAAATTTCATATTAATTGGTGGACTCACTTTTGGGGTTTTCTCCTGTAAATTCCTTGAATGAATTTCATTTTGTGTTAAGAAATTCAGATGTCAAATATAGCTGTTATTTTGATCTGGCTATCATCTTGAATGTGGATTTCTATCGGTTGAAAGCAGGGGTTGAGCGTGACTAATGCAGATGATCTTGATGGATATCTACTAATAACATTTTGGTTAGATTCTGCACATAGCTTTTTGTTTTTATTAAATTTGCCAAACTATCCTAATTTGGTTTAAAGTTTATTATCGATATGGATATGTAGTGTTGACTATGGATTTTAGTTTTGGGGACATCATTTTAGAATCTAATCAAGTGTCCATGTGTGACTTGCTCTATTGATCTCTTAAATTAGGTAATAGTTGTCACGACTAGAAGAAATTAACTATAAGACATTCTGATAATGATGCTAAAACCCAAATAATAAAGAATCATCTATTCGAATATAATATTTCAAAAATGCTAACTCCAAAGCTCACTTCCCTTTAGTATGCTATATTGATCAAAAGTCACATCTTTAAGCTGCACCTCCACAACATCTAACTAAAGCATCCAGAGAAAGGTCATCTCACTTAGCTTCGAGTTGGAAATACCATCTCAATGTACTAACCTGCAGTCTACTCTAAAGAAAGAGGAGATATACAACGAATAAGTCAAAGGTTCAACAAATAATTTGTAAGTAAAGATAAAACAATATTGGACTCCAATAAATTCGAGGAACAAATTTCACAAAGCTACTCATAAGCATTATGTAATGAATATATCACATATAACAAATTAATGATTTCCATGATTTAACATGTGTTTATAACGTAATTGAAATCTCAATATGAAAAATTTACGTGGATTATATTTTTCCACCACTGCAAACCTAAATCAAATGTACAAAATGCTCCCATGGCGGGTTAAGTCAATCAATCAAATCTAGGCTCCTCTCCATCACCCCCAGGATAATGCCAAGAGAGTCACTAGCATCTATGGTTTGACATGCAAATCAATACTCCTCTCGATATCCAAAATATCCAAAACACAGGTTCTATAGGATAAATAAGTATTACATATGACATCCCCGAGATCACCAAAATGGCCTTAGTATCGGAAAATACAGACTACAATAAAGATCCTTGGACTCTATCGTTTTAGATTCTTAATATGTTCGTATATCTTTCTTTACCTTTTCCATGGAATGGCACCTACAATAACTATCATTATTAAGAAACAATATAACAGTATCAATAAAGGTCCTTGAGTGAAAGAGAAGGGAGATAGATAAGTACCCTAAACTGGTCCATACCACAAATGATTTTACGCTATCTTATTGACCACTCCTGTAATTCCAACCAATCTAACACAGTATATTAGACTAGATCCCATAAATTTAAACAAGACTATTTCCACTATTCTTTATACCATTAGATAAATGATGACTCTCAAATCTCTAATCTCTTAACAACTCCAGTTATCCCTTCAATATCTTAAATATAACTTTCCTTCACTAAAAGCATTACCTTACCTATGGCCTCATGAGATGAATCACAATTTCAAATTCTACAAATATTATTCAATAATTTGAACAAATATTATTCAATAATCCCTATAATCATCACATGACTTAATTCTACCAAATTAATTCATGAAAATACTATTCACTAAAATTCATGGTTCTACATAATTATATTATCACATAGAACCCTATTTCATCACCATAACTTTGTCTTTCTACAAAGTTCTTTTAGCCACAATTTTCATCTAAAATCCCTTATTTCCATGTTAAATCAGTAAAATGATGCTAACAATAATAATTCTAGCAGAATAGAATAACCGAAACAACTATCCAACACAATTTCTTCTTTGGCATTTGAACGACATTCAAACACCGCTCAATATGGACCTTCATGCAAAGCCACCTAACTATTAGTCCACAATCAATATGACCATTGATTTACTTCCTAAATCCTCCTACAACATGATAATGATTACTATTTGCGATTTGACACTTGAATGAAGCCCAAACTCTACTAAAAACGCTAGTATGCTGAGAGGAGTTAGAATGCTAGCTCAAACTCTAGCTCAAATGCCACTATGCTAAATCTGGAGTTCTAATGCCCCCTTAGCTTCCACAGCTCTAAGATCTGGCATTCAAATGCCATTCAAATGCCTAGTTGAATGGCATTGTTTTGAATTTGGCATATGAATCTATTTCGTCAATACAACTCAAAATTCACTTACTCTATTATTTCTTCCAACAAATTGTGAAACCCATCGCATATAGCACGTATATAATCAATTAGGCATCAAACTCTAACGAATAACCACAATTCTAACATATATTATGATTGTTTCAACCTATTAACAAACTTTTAACATATTCATTTTCCAACAATCCCTCCAACATAGTTTGGGTATATCTATCATATACTCAATTCTGACACCTTAGAATCATTGAGGCATAGTTAAAGCAAGATATTATAGATTAACTTACTTAAATTGGCCCCCCAAGATGTTCCTTTTTCTTTTGATCTTTTTTCCATCTTCCTTCCTTATTTTTATTTGGCTGAATCTGGAATTTCCCTCTCCCCCAAAGCAGCTGAGTGTCCTCCTTATACACACGAGCCCCAAGCCATTCCCCTTCCATGTGTTAAGCTAATCGTAGACTTTTAGCCCCCAAGCTCTGGTTTAATCTTACTCATCCAAACGTGGGTTAGTGCACAGGCCACTTCATGCCGTGTATGTCTTGACACTCCTCAGAAGCGGTTCTCTCTCAGAATCAGCTGGCCACTTGGTTATACTTGGGGCCTGTTTTAGATAGTATTTAGGATATTAGTTTAGGTAGTAATTAGGTGTCCAATAATAGTTCTTTTTAGATCCACTAAAATTCCCATAAGTGGCAAAATTATAATCTTCGAATTATTTAATCTGCTCAAAATAATTATGTCTAATCATGTCCAAAAAGATACCCCAAAATATGAAAATTAAATAATTTAAATTAATGCTCCAAAAATTATTTTTTGCATATGACATTATTTGAATAACACAAAAATCCAGGATGTTGCAATAGTTGTCTGCAACATGACCAAAAGCTGCTGTGGGAAATCAGTGCATAATTTATTTGAAGATATTCAACATATTCAGATCGCCAAATGTTTTCAATCTTGGGCAATGGATGAAGATATTTGCTTAAATAGGTACATCCTGCTGCTAATTGTCTTACCTTTCTTTTATTCCTTCCCTTTTTTTCCCAAATATTTCCTAGGCAAACCTAAACATCTTATCCTACATGCCACCATTTTTAGGTCACTTGTATCATGACTCGTGATAGAGGAATATGTTTTCATAGCTAGTGTAATGTCTCTCTATCTCATTTTGATGTTAACTGTGTCAAAACCGAAATGATTTGTGGAATTCTTGGATAAAATGCAAGCTATGTGAATCGTTAAGGGCTATTAATTTGGGACCCATTGTTTTTTCTCTATGATTTCTAAGGCTGCCAAGTTGGGACAAATTGACTTTTTATTTTCCAGAAAGCTGGGAAAAAGAGACAATTCATCTAAAATTCAAATGAAGATAGAAAGCTATGATCGTAGGATTCCAGTGTTTTCCTGGTTTTGCACTTTTTAAACCTAGTTCTCGAGAAATTGAAACAATAAATGGTTTTCCCTTAAATATTAATTTTATCCCCAAATCTGAAATAATCTCCATAATTAAAAATAAATGGAGTTTTCTGATACATAGACCATGCATGATGCATGTCCACATACATAAAACATTGAGCATCTGATACATTTTGTGCGTTAAGAATGTAGCCAATTGTATTGAATTAATCAATTAACTGCTTGACATGAATTTATAGACTACGAAAACCTAAGTAAATGACCCCAATAGGTGTTCTATCTATATTAACCCATATATTTTTCAACTATCTGGACACAATCTAGATAAAATAAGGAAATAATCTTAATTAACCTAAAAACAATATGTTTCTTTATTGCTTTAAACTCTAGGTCGGTTGTCAGCAGTAGCTTGAGTTTGGGAATTAATTCACGATTCCAGCAAGTAAAGGTATGATGATGCAAAGATATGCTATCAACAATCTCCTTTCTTGAAGAAACACGAGAACTATTTGCAATTAGAAGTCAAAACTGAACATAGTACAATTGTAAAAGAGAATAAACAGTAGGAATACCCGTAACTGTTTGTGAATAGAAATATGTATTTAACTTATCAAACAAGCATGGACATTGACGTGTGCAGTCCTCCTACAATTGAAATTAGAACTCCAAACCATCAGACTAGTAGTAATCCTACTGTGTGCAGTTTCCTTAAATGAACACTGGTGTGGAGTTTCATGGAATTATTCAAAGCAACAGGGAAACATAATAGATAGAGAGTAGCAGCATGCTAACATACTGTTCACAGGCACAACACTATTCCAGACATCATTCACTCAATGTTATGGTACTTTGCACGCACTTGCTCAATGTACACCACGAGAAGTTCTATAGAATGTAGGAGGTCCTCACGTGGATGCGGATGTAATAGAAGCTACAAGGAGAAATTAGAAGCAGATCACACAAAACAAAGAAGCACATTTGGGTAAGATCCAGCGGGCAATATGCAATACCAGAAATCTACCTACCTGTCAACAGTAGAACATGTTTTTACGTGGTGAATCAAATAGAAGAAGGCTTTGATACTATGTTTAGAATAAAGTTGATTATATTAAATTAATCAATCACAACAAAAGACTAAACATGAATTTATATGCTACGAAAATCTAAATAAAGAGAGCATCTCGAAGGGTATTCTATGAATGACTAACAGAGATGTTTATGTCGAATATCTGGATATAGACTGTATAGAATTAGGAATCAATCTAAACAAATCTGGTCCATAATATTCCGTGACAATATATCACTTATGATGTAGCATATCCGTATTTTGTGCATCCACCATATTTCTATTCATATAAATAGTTGTAATGGTATGTATCTTCTTCCTAAAACAGTTTTTCAGTACAGAGTTACAACCTTAATTATTCCTAGATATGCCCTCAATCAAGGAGCTTCAGTTTCTGCAGTTGATATAGAAGAGATTCTGGATCATGCCTCAATTTCTAGTGGAAATAGACCTTCTCTTAAGATGCTACAGCATCCTTTACAAAGGAGGAGCAGAAGTAAATTCCAGGAGGAAGACTCTACTGGTAACAGACGTGATACTGACTAGAAATTACATTGTTGCTTACCTGCTGTAAACCTTAGCTTTCTCCACAATTGTGGCTGATATTATGTGAGGTGGTCCTTAAGTCTCAGTCACGACTTTGGTTAAGTTTCTCAACCAGAGATGTGGCTGCCATATTTTTGTCTCTTTATATTTTGTTAGTGCTGTCTGGGAGGTTCATTCTATGCAATTTTCATTTTTCTGTTCTCCAAGTGCTAGAGTGTGAAGAACTCAGAACATGCTAAATCATGGAGTTTTTCGAATTTCCATCTTTTAGTCTGGTGATTGTGTGGGGTTTGAGAAAATTACCATGTCACTTCTCTTGGAACTTACTCAATGTGGGTAAGGAGAATCCAGACTCCTTCCTTGGTGGGGGTTTAAAAATTGATGATTCATCTATTATTTTATAAAGTTTCTGGGTTCATACTGTCATTTCTTAATGCTGTCTACTTAGTTTGTTCACTTCTTAATGTGATGCTCGCGTATGTGGGCAAGAAAAAAGGGGAAAAAAAAAAATTATGTTCACTCTTGAATAACTTAGTCCATTTGCAAAAGTAGAGTCCAGACTCCTATCTTGGTCATGGAGGTAGACAAAATTGCATGTCATTTTGCTTAATTGAAGTCAAGCTAATATAATTCTGATGCTATTAACACAGAATCATTTTGAACTGGAATATATTCTATGAATAATTGTTGATGCTGGTATGTGTTTTGTTGTTCATATTTTCTCCTTCCACAACAAAACTGCATGATTTAGTTGTTGTAAAGGCTTGAGAAATGTTAATACAAAAACTAAATTTTGTGACCAACAGAAGGAAAATTAAGTTTTATTGCATCAGTTTCGGGTGTTTAGCAGAAAGTGTTCTGATCACTAGAATGTGGAGCTGCATGATGTGACAGGGATGAGGATGATGATGTGTTGATGAACCCATTGTGCAGGAAATTGTGTGCCTGGGTTTTGAAGAAAATTAAGTTGCTTCGGGGAATGCCTTTTATGAAGGGTATGAGGAGAGGGTGATGGTCCTTTTTGGACATTGAAAGCTTGAGGAACACTGGTTCAGTTTGATCATTTGAAAGATAGAGGAGTGAGCAGAAAAAAAGAGAATGGAGGAGTTAAGCCCTTGACCTGTGAGGTCAACTATAAGAAACAACGAATGTTTTGTTTTAAGGAGGATTTGGATGGGTCTGCTCATACTGTTAATGTCCTTGTGTTGGTTTATGGAATGTATTGGCTTTAAATGAATTGTGCATGTTTGATTAAATTCATCTTGCTTGTTTATTTCATCTTTTTATTCAAAATCCCATCTATGTTGCAAAATGATTGGAAGAATTCCTTTTGGCGATACTAATAACATAGGTTTGTAAATGAGTGGAGCTAAGATGGCTGAGCTTGGACATGGTCAAGCTCGGCTCGGCTCTTTTATTTTTGGATCATGATCGATTTGTCTTGAGCTGAAGCCTTATTCTTTTGGGTTGAGCTTGACTTAAGCTGTACTAGAGCTTGGCACGGCGTGAATTTTTTTTATTTGCTCAGCTTATTTTTGGCTCGTGTACTAGTCAAATTCAAGCCATTAAACAAGCCTATTAGCAATCCCATAAACGAGTCTATATAAGAACATGTACATGAATTAATTAACAACCCTTAAATGATCCTATTCAGAAGCTTTTATTCACGACCCTATCAGAGCTATTCAGCCTAAACAAATTAAGTACATCTAGGCCTAATCAGGTTGGGTGTGGCATGTTTATGTAAACAATTGAGGTTAAACAAGCTATACCGAACTGTCTTTGACCGGTTTATAAATGCTTTGCTTAGTTGCATTGCGTCCCTAGTGTTACATCCTTTGATTGTGTCAGTTAGGGTTTGGTTACAAAAATCTATTAATCTAAAGTCAAGGGAGGACTTTGGATATGCCCCATAGAGTTGATGAATAAATCCATCTTTGTTAAATGGTTTGGCAATTTTCATTGGAGAACTGAGCAATGTGGAAACATATGGTTCTCTTGACATATGGAATTAATGGAAATTCAAACTCTGTTTAAATTTTAGGGTCCCTTATACCTTTATTCGCAAAGTGTTTTCTAGATATAACCTACTTGTACCTGTGGCTGGTACAGTACAATACATTATAACAAAACCAATATTTGTGGGTACACTTTTGTATCCATACATGCTCAGCGTCCTTAGTTGGAATTGCAGGCTACAACTTACCTGCATCAAATCAGATCGCAGTGTCAGTGTTTGTGGGTGTGCTGTCACCAAATGCAAGGGTTGTCGCAGTGTCATGACTGTATTATAATGGTCGCGATATATGTTGTAGTCTATGTTTCAATCTATACTATTGCTGAGACACCTAATCCCATTCTGAAAGCTGTATTCATACTCATCAATAAGCCTTTCTTTGCTCCATATTGAGAGAAAAAATGGACCCTGCATTACCTGTACTCAATGCTCGCAATTATTTCTTGCATCTTTCTAGTATCAGGATGTGTATAAAACTTTGTTATCCACACCAAAACCCTACACCATCTTATCTTCATGGGACTGGCTCACTACTCATCAATGCTTGACACACCTAATATTCATATCCATATCTACTAAAAGCCTCTCTTTCACCCTATAAAGTAATAAATGTACTTCAGTCCCTATTTAGTTGGAAAGATAGTTTCTATTGTTTTCTTTTTTCTAGTTTTTTTCTTCTCACTTTTCAGTTTTCACAATTTTCTTAGAAAATGAGTTCATATGTTTAAATTAGAAACATGCCCGTTTCCATGAGTCGTTGTCCATTCATAGTTGTCATAAATCATTCAACATATGATTAGAGTCTGTAATCAGACAAATTTGGTTGTAGCTCAGCAAGAAACTATTTTTTTAAAGCTTGGCTCAATGATTTTAGCAAGCTAAAAAGGAATTTGTCCAATAGTAGCAAATGGTGCTTCCAATTGTTGGTATCTAATCCAACCTAGTAGTAAACATTTTATGAGCTTGTTTAGGTGGTAGCAAATTCTAAGCAATGTATTGCTTAGTATATTCATTTATGATAAATCAACTTTTTGAACTCAATTTGTAGTAGGACAGTTATTTGCTATTAATATTTGCATGAATCCCACATACTGTGAATGAATATGGTTCTTAAGAAGCTCTCTTGTGTAAAATAACACTTGTCTACTTATCGTGTATTTGTTATGTGTACCGAATAGTGAATTGGTAACTATGACTTGGCTAGATGCATGAGCTCAGTTCATTTAATATTAATTCTTAACGAGTCGAGCTCGAACCTAATTCTTACCAAGTTAATGAGTCCATGATCTGCATGGAAGTCTTTCTATTGATCAGTCAAAATTCCTCAAGAAAATCTGTGAAAGAAATCTATTGTCCAGTGAAGTTGAATTATGCAAGTTTGTCACAGACATGGAAAAAGTTCCTGTGAAGGAGCATTGTTTGTCTTTGAAAATTTCCCTATCTCACTCCTTCCATTTGATGTAGTGTAGTGATCATCCATAGCCTGCATTTCCATTGTCCCTTTAAATGGAGATCCCTTTGAATGCTGCAAAGCAAACAAAAATGCGGCAGTGCTGCATCCCAGGGTGCAAGCCCGAGGGCAACGAATAAAAACTAGCGGCTTTTTTCCCCTTGACACATTTAACATCTGCTTGTGTAAATCAAGTCTGTTAATGTTTGTAAAAAAATGTTTCTGTCATATTTTAAAATCTAAAGCAATATTTCCTAGTTATAGATTGGCAGAAAGTTGGAAAAGAAATTTTTTGTCATATGAATATCTTGGTGATTAGTCCATCATGCCATTCTCCTGCTTAAAGTTTAACTTTATAATTGATAGTTTTGACTATTATGTTGTTGACAGCCTATCCTTCTATGTGGAGTTGTTGATACTTTCTCATGGCTTCATTTGTAGGCAATGCATTCCACTTGTTTGCCTTTCCGTCAGAATGCAATTTCTCAGGTGTGAGGTTCAGCCTTGATTTGGTGAGGGCTGTCAAAGAGCATTCTGAGGAAAATTTTGAAGGCTTAGGATTTTGCAGGTATGCCATTTCTTGTCATTTCATTGGTCTACTAACTTAGTGGGCTGTAATTAGATGAGTGGAACACATTCGTGTTCTTTTTGTGATGAATGGCATTAGATATTCTTCTTGTGTCCTCTTATATATTCCAAGAGTGATAACAGTGCTTCTAATAGCAAAAAAGGCAATGGGGGAATGGGTTGACCTGCAATCACTGCAACATGAACAATAAGCTTTTGCAGGATGGTACATCTATGACCCAAAGTACGAGAAGTTACAAAATTATCTGTTGATTTTGATAGATATTCAGAGTACAAAAGTCCTTTTGAATGTTATTCTTTAATTTTTAAACTGATGAAGGTATAATTTTTTGTTTATGTTTTATGTCTGGGACAAAATAGGGATTTGTAAGAAAGAATGAGAATTAGTGCAATAGAAAGGATATAGGATTGCTCAAGGAAGAAAGAGGAAATAAAGTTGATGAATTTCCTTTTTGGGCCTTACGGTTACTTCTCTTTGATGTTTTTGCTTTTCAAAGTTTTGCATCATGCTGTCTAATTTCACCAAGCTGCTGCAAACATAGCTTAGTATCAAAGGATTAGGTGCAATTGTAGACTAATTTCCCAGGAGAGTCACCCCTGTCTGGGATAAATTTAATGAGCACAAATGAGACGAAGTCAGTGGAAGGCCTATCTTTCATTACAAATTTTTTCTTCACCTCCAGTCTCCCCCCTTTTTTGGGGTGATGAGGTGGGAAGACAAACAAGGGGATGATGGTTGTGAAGTGTGAACTTTACCCCTCCATTCCCCTTCCCTCAAAAAAAAAAAAAAAAAAAAAAAAAGAAAGGAGAAGAAGAAGAAGAAGAAGAAGAAGAAGAAGAAGAAGAAGAAGAAGAAGAAGAAGGAAAACCTTCAACAAATGTTATAGCCCTGTTCCCTCCCTGCACCTCTCTTTCCCTCTTGCTTCATTAACCTGCTCCCCAATGAGCTCTCAATGGAGAAAAGATCACATTTATCGTCACAGGTCAGGCTTTCACACATATAGCAGGCAGTGTTCCATTCCCCTTCCCTCAAAAAAAAAAAAAAAAAAAGAAGTAGAAGAATAAGACGACGACGACGATGAAGAAGAACTTTCTACAAATGTTATAGCCCTGTTCCCTCCCTGCACCTGTCATTCCCTCTTGCTTCATTAACCTGCTCCTCAATGAGCTCTCGATGGAGAAATTATCTCCATTATTGTCACAGTTTAGGCATTCACACATGTAGCAGGCAGTGGTTGTTCCCCCTAAGAATCAATGACCAAGAAAAAGTCTTTCTAAAGTGATCTGATAAGGATTAAAGGAATGAACTAGGAGTACATACATAATACGAATAAATTGACTTGCTAGAAAGGATCCCAAATATCTGAACTCTGAAGTCCATACCATTCTGCATACCTTCACAGATGAATGAATTACATTTGACAACATGGTCTTGAGTGGCATCATCTTTTGCTTAATGAATTTCTCCTTTTTGGTTTCCAATCAAAATGGAGGTCCCTGCTAACATGTTAAAATTTGACTTGGGTTTCATGTGAAAGTCTAGAGGTAATGGACATGAGGATAAAACAGGAGAGTCAGCTTTCTGAAAATCATCCTAAAAACAGATATGGGAATTGTATCAAATTTTTGTTTCAAGTTCAAGAAATGGTGAGATACTGTAATATGTGACCTTAAGGCATGAAAAAGTTACATATACTCTTTCCTTAAGCCCACCCATTGTCAGATATGATTTAGTGAGGAGGAAAATCAGGAAAGGAAAATGCTATGACAACTTTTGCCATCAAAGCACTGAGTTCTCCATTATTGTTTGGCTTGCAACAATTCCTTAGATACCAAATGATTTCTTTTACTATTTCCTGTCCATGCAGCAGAACATACATGCTTGCTTGCATGCATACATACATACATACATACATACATACATACATACATACATACATACATACATACATACATACATATTTCCTGTCCATATATGTGTGTGTCTATATATATATATATCTTTCCCACCCCTTCATTTGATATGCAACCCAAATAGGTTAGACCAAAAGCGACTGCTTGACAAAAAAACCCTGAAGTAGAGTATGGTGATTGGTGGAAGAAAAGAAATCCTCTTCACCCATCTATCCTTAGCTAAGTATGATCTCAAAGACAACTAACAAAAGATTACTCCCTCTAGGAATCCAAGATTGGGCAAGGCCATTAATGAGTCAAACTTTTCCTAGAAAATTAAGGCCAAAGAAATCTCTTGACCCCAAAAGCCTTGGACCTCATCTGGGCTCTTCCTTTGTAGGAATGAAATGCACGAAGATTTGAAACCACCACCTAGGTTCCCAAAATCTAATTCAAAATACCCCTTCCACCCATTTTTTGAAGATCATCTTCTAACCCTGAGCTGCTAGACTAGCATTTCTTAGAACCTGTGTGACAAAACAATTGCTTCTACTCAACATCTTGTTGCATGAATGTGTTTTGTGGATCAATTGTATCCATGGATCATTATATGGGACGATATTTATTGATATCAAGAGATTTTAATACCGATATTTCTCAATAACTGAAACAAACTATTTATAGAATCAATTTGATTTTTGTTAGGATTTTTTGACACGTGTTGATGCAGAAATAAACTAAATTTTTTGATCATTACATATAATTCAATTAAGATATTGTATGAAAGTATGATTTCTTCTATTCTCTTTTGGTTTGAGAAGTGTAGGATTTTTTATTGATTAAGTTCAAAAAGACAAAAGATTTTTGATCTCTCTTGCTTTCTTTATTTTTCCATTATTAATAACTCAATTAAAATGCAATTATCTCCGTGAACAAAATGTCTGTTATGTTTAATGTCTTTAGTTTGATATGTATCTGTCTTAATTTGACCCTTTCGAAGAAATCGCCATATTTCTTTGTATAAGTCGCATCATGGTATATTGCCCAATATGCCAAATATGTAGCGGCTATTGTTTCTTTCCCCCTGCTTCTTTAAAGCATTTATCCATATGTTTTAAATATGCTGAATTCTTTTAAGAAGCCTTAATTCACACGTTTTACGCAAATGTCACTCGAAACCCCTTGGTTAGAAATAGCTCAAGAAAAAATCAAGCAAACCTCAAACGAAAGGTTCTAGACAAATTTGATTCTTGCATAACTCGAGTGACTCTTGTCTGGAATCAACTAGCTTGAGCAAAACCTTGAATGAAATTCAACTCATTATCCTAATTTTGTCCATACTGTAATCATACAATATCCATAATAACTAAATCCAAAAATTTGGCTATTTCATTTTTAGAGACATAAAACATAAATATATTAGAAGTTTTGGGTTACAGTTTCAATGGCAGAAAAGGATACAAGCTCAATTTTGATAAAAAATGGGCAAACATTGTAAATAGATAAATAAATTTTTATTAGTCACTTTTGATGTGTTCTCAAGAAAAATAAAATGGACATCTGCAACATTCAATGCAATTTCATGTCATCCAATAAAGATATGTTTGTGACTGATATCAGTACAAAAATTTTAATCCAGGATTGTATCAAATACATATTCAACTGTTTCACTTTGACAGTATATTTTACTAATTCTACCTGTCTTGGCTGCTAAATGTTTGGTAAAGGGGCCGTTGGTTGGTCTTGATAGATGCTGCCAAAGGATGTGCAACAGGACCACCAGATTTATCAAAATATTCTGCAGACTTTATTGTTATGTCATTCTATAAGGTAGATTTCACAATTTTCATTTCTTCTGTTTATTGATTTGTGGTACTGTTACCTCTAGATGTTCATATTTGGTGTTCACTGATTCTCCATTGTTGTTAGTTATTTGGCTATCCAACTGGTCTGGGTGCTCTCATTGTCCGAAATGGTAAGAAATTGATTTCGGAAGACTTTATGTGTTGAGTTAAATATAATTTATGTCCTCTTTGAAAATCAACAACTTCATTAATTAACGATTGCAAATTGGGATTAAGACATAATATGTGTTTATGCAAAGCAGAAGCTGCCAAGTTGATGAAGAAGACCTATTTTAGTGGAGGTGGGTGTTGAACTTAATATATGCTTGTAGGCATGTATGGGTAAT
Source organism: Nepenthes mirabilis (assembly GCA_025585075.1). Taxonomy (NCBI): domain Eukaryota; kingdom Viridiplantae; phylum Streptophyta; class Magnoliopsida; order Caryophyllales; family Nepenthaceae; genus Nepenthes; species Nepenthes mirabilis. Next base: position 29,872 of record JAODPA010004442.1, on the reverse strand, counting down.
TATTCTTAGCTTAATGATGAAAACTCTTCCCAGGCACTGTGGCAGCATCAATTGCTGATATGGACATTGTCAAGCAAAGAGAGACAGTGGAGGAGTTGTTTGAGGATGGAACTGCATCATTCCTAAGCATTCTATCTATTCGCCATGGCTTCAAAGCCCTTAGCAATCTTTCAGCTTCTGCAATCTCTCGGTATGAAAATGTTTCTTCCCCCAAAGAATCCTGTTCTTTTATCTTTGAAACCTTTTTTTTTCATCTGGCAAGTAATATCAATTGAGATTAACATGCCTGGTGGGACACAAGAACATGCTTGCACTCAGACAAGGTATGACATGCAAAACTTTTCTATTGATTGCAGTAGTTGTCTTTGAAAGTTGCTGGCAGAACTTTCAATTTATGCAGACATGCAAAGCCTAACATATTATATATATCCTTTGTTAGTGATTTATTCTCAAGTCAGTCAAGTTAGATGGCAGACAATACTGTGTCGCTGAAGTTGTAAATTAACGGAGATGATTTGGCTCTACCTTTATGCTACCAGAACCAGGGGGGTTCAAAGAAAAGGGGAGCAAAAATACATCCCCTTCTCTTTTCTGTAGATCAATGAGCAAGAACATTTTCATTGAGAAAATGTGATGTTGTCTGCAGACTAAACATAAATCATAAATTTAAAAGATAATCCTCCAATAAAAGCTATTTTCACTCTTGTGAATCCAAAAGGTTTCATGATGATTGAAAAGTGAAACTTTTTCCTAAGCTTGCCTTTGATAGAGTCCGCAACAATTGGCAATCATGAATTTGAACAGCTGTGGACATGAGAAAGGTCTAAGCATCTAAAAGCCTACTCTGAAAGGCATACCAGAAATAGCAATTGAGGAGGTCTTTGATATATCTTCACTCGTTATTTGTTTGGATAGAGGTAGAAAAATCTTAGTGAAAAGAAGAGTAGACATAAGGGCAAGGATGATAATGAGGTGTCCTTTTCAGAATACAAAAGAAACAAAAGCTGCAAGTGTAGGGCCAAAGAAACTCTTCTAACGACCTAAAATAAATATAAAATATTGCTTTGGGTGAATTAAGTTTTTACAGAGTACACATGCTAATGTGTATGCCTTATCAAGGGTGGCTTCCCTATAGTTTTATTTAATTTTGGCTTCAATATCACTCTCTGATGTCTTTCCTATCTTGTAATGCTCAAGGCATATATTATCTCTTGCGTCATACTTGAGGAAAGTGCTTTTGGGCTTAAAGCATGGAAATGGAGCTGATGTTTGCGTACTTTATGGGGCAAGCAATAGCAAGGTTAGCTTTGCAATATCATGTGAAGATTGTTATTATTGGTCTGTTAATGAAATGTACTTCCGTGTTACAAGATTAACCTGAGGATAAAGAAATTCATTATTTCTTCTATGCATGAGATAATCTGGTTTTTTGTGCATATTACCAACTAAGATTTAAAATTCCACCATCAGCATAGAGCATCATAAGGGCTCCATAAGTCAATAGAAGAGTGACTGAATACATTAGATTGGTGTTCCTCCATGTTGATCAAAGGGCTAGGAGTGAGGACATAATATGGGTCTGGACTCTGGACTTGCCACTTGTGGAGCTTCCTTTGCCTGTGTTGCTCATATTCCCAGCTTCCTAAGCTATTTTTAGCTACATTTGTGGTTAGAAGTTTGGTGAAAAGGATACATGCCTTGCTGATAGAGATTGATTTACGTTGCTTATGTTGGTATTCACTTATAAAAAATGCCACGTGTTTCCTCTTGGCTTAGATAGGGTAGGTCTTGAGTTGACTTCCTCCTCCCACTGAAGAAAAAAGATATTCATCCAAGTGGTTTACACGCTTCCTTTTATTGGCTGATACAGAACTAATGCATACACACACTATGGCATGTTTAGCTTTGAGCAATCTATAGAATAAACAAGCTTCATTTATTGTATTATGTATGATATCTTGGGTAGCTTGCCTACTTCATAACCGTTTTAGTCCTGTAAGAAGCACTGTGGCATGTGTTCCTGATAAGTTTCTAATCATTTTTATTTAAAAGGATGGAATTCACATTCCTCTTGGATAATGATTATACTTGCTTTAGGACATGTTATGAATGCCACGTTTTGTAGATGATTTTGGCATGAGATGAGGGCCATGTGGCATTTATGGCTTGTAACTGGTGGTGGTAGAACAACCTATTTGATGACTTGGAAATATTAGGAATGTGTCAAGGGGATTCAGATCATGGAAATCTGGTGGCCGTAAAATTTGTCTAGTATTGTCATGAAAATCTTCCATGGAACTAGGCTGTCAAAATGTATCAATCTTTATGCAGCGGTTTAGATCAACCCAGTGGAATGACTTTACCAATATTGGTTGATCCTTATCTACATAGCATAAATCAAACCTCAAAGGAATTTTATCCATCTCTTTGAATGTGATATCATTATTCAGAGTACAACTTAAACTTTGATTTTGATCCTTTCCCGGGTATACTTAGAAGGCTTCTATTCTTAATATGGGCCATGTCATTAATTAAAATCACACATGGTCAATATAGGTGGAATTAATTTGCATAATCTAATAGATTTTCTCATATGTGGTCTACTTGTTTTAGGCTATGGCCTAATGGACTACTATAGTTGGATTCTGATTTATTTCTTTTGGTCCAATTGAGCCCATTCAAGACTTGTGAATTAGTGGGAAGCTATGGGAAAATTTCATACCTTTTTGGGGATTGTGGTGGCCAGCCATTATTGGTTGGGAGAGTTAGTGGAGCACTAAGAAATCTTGCATTGCTAGGTGTTCTAGTAATAATAAATTCATGTGCAAGGAAAGTAAGTTTTTATAAGTTAAATTGCTTAAAAAGTTATGGACCAAAATGATTTATCAATTTGATGAAATATGTCTTGGGAATTTCAATGATGTATTTTATAATATAGCATTGCATGATGAATTTTAACAATACTTAAGAAGATTTCAAGTGATTAAGTGATTTTGAAATTCATTGAAAAATTTTGTATTAAGAAGACCAAAATTGCATGTATAAAAATTCAACGAATATATATGATGATATTTTGTAAGATGATTTAAAATCTTTGGTTGTAACAAAATTTGAGGTTTATAATGTCTTGAATATTTTATGAAAAAATAAGGTTTTTGTACGGAGTAGTATGGAAATAAGTTTTGCAACATCATAATTTAGGGTTTGGTCAGTAGTAATCCTGGGTCGTGACAGTAAAAATTATGCTGTTGCTTTACTTTTTCCGCATAAATTCACGTTTGCCTACTGGCTTGTGTTTCAGCACCCCAGCATGCAGTGAGGGAAACATAAAAATAGTCCTGGAGCTCATATACTTGCCTGAAACCACTACAGGAAAATCATGCTCATGAGCTCATCTCCGACTTTATGATGGGCTTTCTCCTTGAAAAAGATTTTAGCCCCTTGATATGTTCCTAGCACAGAACAAGCCACATTTATCTTGTCCAGGTAAGAGATAGTATGGCACACAAATAAATATTAGGTAAAAATTTGTGATTTGTAACACCATGCTTTGCTAAAAATGATGAGGTGGAGAATATTCATTGATTGGTTTGGGTGGTCAAACACACATCCATTTAACAGGTGGGAATTCTATTGGCCTTCCCACTCCCAGGATTTGGACTCAAGTTGAGGAAGCGGTGTTAAGCTGCACCATATCAGCTTTCGACTTTGGTGACCAATGTAAAGCTACTATGTTGTCAAATTAAAATGGAAGGCACCGTTTCAAATTAAGTTGCCAAGGTTTTGAAGAAATCTTTTTTGTTTTATGAAGAAGCCTTATTTTGTTTCCTGCTGAAGTGGTGACTTGCCTGCAACATATACTATTGACCTATTTGACTCAATCATTAAGTGAAATACTATTCAAGCTATTTTGGAAATTCTATAAGTTTTAAAAGAATTTGAGAAGATCCTGGTATGAGTCCTTGAATTTTATTTATTATGTTTAGCGTTGAGGAGGAGATAGGGATCTAAGTATTCCCACCATCTCTCTCAATCTATATTCAGGAATGCTTGATATAGTGAGCACCTATATTATCCTTTTGCTTCTGGACAGAGACATTAAGCAAGTTGTCAGTTTCATGTCATTAGGGGGTTGGGGCTTGGTAGCTAAGAAGTGGGTCATATGGAGAAGAAATCACATTACATCAAGGTCAAAGTCAAGGTCAAAGGCATTTAATTTCTGGACTGAACCAATGGAGGATTAGATAGTTGGAGGAAGTTTCTTTCCAGATTTTAATTGAGTGGGAGTATGACAACAGAATTGTTCCTTTCAGTTGGATGATAACAAAGTAAAAAGTCATAGAAGCCATCAGAAAGGGGGATTTTATGGATCCATAACTTTGAACTCATTGGAATGTAGTGCATGTCTTGGAATTCCTGTTTTGTTGTGATGATTTGCTCGCCTGGAGTCATTGGTGAATGTCTTATTGATTAGTTATATTGTCACGACCCATAACTGGATAGGCCATGATTGGCGCTGAGACCAAGATGAGCTTGGGACCCATGCTAGCCAACAAGTTCCGTGTCTTAACTTGAAATATATCATTTAAGCAAAATCAAAGCCAACATAAGCATCAAGAGATTGTTCCACCCCATCTAATATATATACTTGAGAGTTAAAGCTTATCCCAAAAAAAAAAAAAAAAAAAAAGAATAGGTACACATGACAGAACTATAGCACATATGGTTCCAAAAAGACTAACTGGACATTGAAGTCTTTTAAATAAATAACCTAATCATATCTTAATTTTCTAATACCAAGCAGTAATTGCTTATTATTTACATGAAATAAATCTCTGAACCTCTAAAATAATTCCAACAAATCAATTCTCCCTGATTGTGAATCATTAAATTAAGGTTAAAATCTTAAGATTAAACACTTAAAATTCTTGTAAAATACACTTAAAATTCTCATGTATCTTAAGAAAACATTAAATTAAGGCTAAACACTTCAAATTAAATTTTCCTCCAAGAATTTAGATTTGTATATACGTTTACTTATCTAGAAATTGAAGAAATTACCTCAAAATATCAAGGTTAGAAGCTTCTTCCTATTTTATTTCTTTCCCCTTCCTTCCTCCTCCCGGTTACCTTTCCTCCTCCCTTTTTTTAATGCTGGAAAATTAGCTAACCTGCCCCCTTCTCTGTTTTTTTTTTTTTTTTGACAAAAAAAACTGCAAAGAGAGCCAGCACATGCTGCCTCTTTTCTGCAAGCTGAAGGGTGGCCATGACATGTCCACCTGCTTCCTTTCTTCCTTTTTTGTTTGTTTCTTTGTTGCTTTTTTCCTTTCTTTATCCTTTTTTTTTTTTAAAAAAACTGGGTCCCTCATCTGACAGACATTCAAGTGCATGCTGCATAGGAGTCATTAAAAACCAATAAGCTGTTATGGAGATTTTTTGATAGGAAGATGTGGAGAAGTATTTGTGACATATTCTTTAGCTTATGGATGTGATATTGCGAATTCAAATTGTTTAGGAAGGTATATTAATTGGTTTGGTGCTTCTCATTGCTAAATGGAGTGTTTTAGATTTTGTGAGATCAGTTAATTCTTAACTGGTGTTAGCTAATGATATTGGTAGAGACTAGGTTTAAGTCCCCTGGAAATTGTGTAAGATAAAAGATTGCTTCAATTCTAATTGACAAATAGTAGTGGTCATTGAAAGTCAATTATTTTTTGATAATTGAGAGTAGGGAGGAGATACTGGGAAATAGAATAGCGGAAAATTTGGAGGTGATACTGGTAAAAAGAATAGCAGAACCTTCTTAGACTACCATTGATTTGATTGTGACTAGGGAGACAGGTAGTAAAGAATTGAAATCTTTATGGTAAATGGTTAAGAATCATTTTGTAGATTAATCAATTAAGGAACTTGATTTATCTTATTTCTTGTATTGTCCTTTGTAGTTTTGCTTCCTTGCCTCTCAATTTTTACATTGTGAACTCCTTATCTTGTTAAAGTAGTACTTTCTTGCAAGCAAGTCCTACAGCAATTTAATGATCCTTAGAAGTAATGAAAACAGCTATATATGATTGGAGTTCTAGCTAGCATTTTATTTGGAAATTTTCGCACAGGTATGTATATAATGATATGTACTTGCATATACTATGTATTGTGCGTCCTTAACTTCTTACTTGCTTATCATAGGTATTCTCTAACATGGGTTCCATAGTTTCGTTCAACTTGAAGAGGTCTGATAGTTCTTGGGTTGGACATCATGAAGTGGAAAAATTGGCTTCCCTATCTGGAATCCAGCTTCGGGTAAAATATGAGAAATGCTTATTCAGCTATATGTGCTGCTGCTTTGAACTATTTAAGTACAATGATCTTGATTTATTCATATGGTTTCACTTGTTTATTTGCATAATAGTTTTACATCCATCACAATTGTGGGCACATTGCTGTTACTCACCCCATATTCATCAGGCTGTGAGCCTTGTACCCTAAAATTTCAACCATTTGGTCAGGTCAAAGTCATATAAGAAAACCTAAGAGCATAGCAGATCTCTCACCTTTATGCTTGCTACAACTCATTCCATTCCAAATCAATTTTGTTAAAGAAGAAAGCTGCCGCATCAACATATGGATGGTTATGGTTCACATCCACCCCTTTCCACAATGGACATTCATGACCAAGCTTCTAGAACCCTTGATGCATTCTGTACTTTCCTTTTAAATTCTAGTGGACAAGTTTTCTAGAATTCCACAAGGTCCCCATTATTTCACATCCTTTGGGAAAATTATACTAGCACTGATAAAAATATTGGTATCGTAATTGATATTAGTTACAGCTATATCGTATAAGGTATATCAGACAATACTTATTGGTATCGGATATATCACAAGAAAAAAATTATCGGCCATATCAATATCGGTACTGATATTGCACAATGCTATTGGCTATACCTAATACGATCTAATGAAGTAGCAAAATAATTTAAAGTTGAATGCTCTGACATCGTTTATATATATATTAGTGAAAATGGTGTACAATTAACTTGAATGAAGGTGAAGAATCCATGTAGCAGATCCTATTAAGTAGAAAAGGCTTCTGATTTGGCGGTTGTGTTTCATCAAATGCTTCTTAAGTCGTATGGAGGGAATTATCATAATGGTAATATGTAAAACAGAAAAGATACTGCTGCATGACACAAAACCGTCCAAAATAAAAGATCTATGCAGCAACTCACATGTTTTGAGTTTGTCAATACTGTACAACTTGAATGGAATTCCTTTCCAGTGTAGCTATGCCATTAGACATTTTTCTCTTTCACAAGTAGTAGCCACCAGACATCTATCTTTCAATATCTGACTGTTTCTACCCAATGAATTTGCATGTGCTTAGATTGTGCAGGGGAATCAACTAATATTAGCAGATAATAAGATTTCCAAAAGAAAATGACAATGAAGTTGGGCTTAAGTATACTTGCAGCAACTATTTTCAATTGCTTAATGACGCTATTGGTTTTATTTGTTGTTTCAATGTAGACAGGGTGCTTTTGTAATCCTGGTGCATGTGCAAAATACCTTGGCTTGTCTCATTTTGAACTTCTTTCTAATATCGAGGTACTTTCTTCTTTTTTATGGATTTGATACTGCAAGTTGAACCACACATGATATCCTCAAGAAGAGTTTTTCTTTTTACATTCAGGCTGGGCATGTCTGCTGGGATGATAATGACATTTTGAATGGGAAGCCAACTGGAGCTGTTAGAGTATCCTTTGGTTACATGTCAACATTTGAGGATGCTAAGGTTGATATCCTGTTACTTTCGTGTGATTCTAGAGTAAAAGCCTTTTGAATCAATATGCATCATTTATTTACGAAGCTATACATGAGGCAAAGCTATTTAGTTTTTGTTGTTTTACCCTAATTTACTTGGGGTTTACCTGGAGTTGGGTTTAAGCATTTACTGGCATAAGGACTTATTCCTTTTAATAAGTAATAATGTAAGAAAAAGGGAATGTACAAAAAATCTAGGTTCTTAGTCTTAGTCTAAGGTATGCCGAGCCCATGCAAAAAGACAGTAAACATGATGATTTAATTATTTTGACATCTTTATCCCGAACGGTCATTGAATGAAACAATCTGTCACTCTTCTTTTGTCGAATATGCAAGGGATAATGGGACATTCTATGTTACTATCTCGCTTTGGCTTGGGCATGTCCAAGTGGAGGTTTGCCCATCTAGGTATCAGACTACTATAGGTTTTTGGATGCAGAGACTTGGCTTGATGGGTTTCTTCCCCTTGGAAGAACAATGAGTTTTATTATTGTATAATTGATTTTCTATGAGATTCCAAAATGTTATTTGAATTTGATGGAATAATGGAACCAACTGTCATCTTTCTGCCTTTACTCTGTTGATAATAAAAAAATCTCAATATGTAGTTTATTATCAATATGTAGTTTATGTTTGGTTATCAATATGTAATTTATCATCAAATTTCTTTATTATCAATATGTTTTATGTTTGGTTATCACATTTTAAGTATTTCAATTCCAATTCAGGTTTGTTTCTTTTGCACATGCTCCATGCCCATGTCCAAGTTTCAAGCATCCAGCACTGGTCTTCAAATAAGCATGGACACAGGACATAGCATGACATGGACATGCTGGCACACCAATATAGGATAGGGCATGCTTGAGGGACATTGACTAAAATTTATACTTGTTTTAGGACTGGAAATACAATTTGATTAAGTACTTACTCTTAATTGGCAATTAATACTAAACTTTGCACTTCAATAATTGCCCCAATATATTGTGCTATATAAGCTAAATTGCCTAAACAAGCAATTTATTAATGAAAATTGAGGAAAGGGCTTTTAGAAAAAAAAAATGTAGTAACTATTGATAGCCCAAAAAAAAAAAAAGAAAAAAGAGAATTAGAATCGAACACATAATTAGAGTATGTGACTGTTTTCAATGGAATGAAATATAAAGAAGAGTACTAATAAACCAAACACATGGCGATAATTTGACAGAGTTGGGGGAGAAAATCAGTTTTAAAGTCCTCTTTCTAGCGTTAGAGGGCAAAAGCATGCAAATGCAGGTAAGTGTTTGATTTGAGATTCAGGAATAGAGTTAGGAATAAATACAAAAGCAATTCTTCGACATCTATACAGCTATGGTTTTGACAAATATCCATGAGAAATAGAAGAAAAAAAAGTAGAAGAGAATGAAAAATGTTGAGGTGTCACAAACTGCCAGATGAGAGCTATGTAACTATTTTTGGGCATTCAAGGGGCGAATTCTCTTAAGAACATTGGAGAGAAATTTAGAGAATTTTAGAACACTTGAACATTCTTGAACTCTCCAAAACACTTTAGAGTTTCTCTAAAAAGATTCACTTATCTCATTTACTCTAGAAAGTTTTAGGATTGTGATCCTAGTCATTGATGGTGAGACACATGGCTAAATCATGCCCATCTGTTTTGTAAGCCAAAGCCAATATAAAGGGGCTAAGGCAATCCATTTGGGACTATAAGTCATCTCAAGGCTTTATAATCCAAGCTCTAATGCAATCAAAGTTCTTTACGATCTCATCTTCTTCCGTGTTCTTCTTTTATAAGCTTGCTTTCATATTTATTCTCTTGAATCAGGCTGACTTAGCACTATCAAGTGAGCTTTTGAGGCTCAAGTGATATATTTAGCAGTCACAAAAGACTAAGCACATGACATGGGGCTCTATTTTGGGCACACCATGGGATGGATTTGTCAGTAGGGAACAATTAAATTTAGGTTGCCACTGCTTTTAGCTTCTTCATAATGTTTAGCAATCTTTGCAAGTTCTCCTCATTGTCAATTCTTTCTTTCAAGATCCAATTGCTTCTATATCTTCGATTGATTGTGAATGGATTTAAGCATTGTTCTCTCTTATCTCATCCTCATGTTTTGAACCTTTTCACTAATTTCTAACTAGCTTCAGAACCTATTCAATTTTCATCAAGTGAAAAGAAATCGGAAACCTGATTACAGCCATAGTTTATTGGCTGTTAGATGAAACTGTTTCTTTTGTTAAAATACCCGAATTTTCTATTTCAAAAATTAAATAAGATAGCCCAAATGTATCCTAAATTTGTCCTAAACACATTCGAAGTGTGTCCTGGTGTTCTCTAAACTAGTGTGATTGTGTTTTACTCAAACTTGTTTGATTGAACACAAAACGGGTAAAATATCCATATGTGGCCAAACATGTCCTAAACATGTTGGCACATGTCAAGGTGGATTCAGTAGTTGATACTTATCAGACACCATGCTAACATAGGGAGGTGTCTGCACTTCCTAGCTATTTTTTTTTTCTGTATAAAAGAACCATATGAACATAGAGTACCAAATTAATTGGTTTGTTGTCTATGGTGGTTTCACTTGCTTGGAATGCAAATACTTGCACCTTACTGTTTCATTAATTAATCACTGGAAGATCTTATTTTGTTACACATCTGCTGTTCTTTTCTTAGGAAAACTCCTTTGTCCATTTGTTTTCTTTTGAAGGATTTACCAGGAAAATTGTGTGGGATGTATGCTTCTTGCCACTTACATGTGTTAAATACTGTAGTTTTCCATTTTTGTATCATTTTCCTGAATGGCTTGATTTCAGCTCACTAATATGGCAAATTTAACTGCTATTGTGATTTTCAACAATTTCATGTTTGGCTCTGGCTTTGGAATCTCGTTGTTGTTTATGTTGTGTGTGTGTGTGTGTGTGTTTTTTTTTTTTTGCAATCATAATGTAACATTGTTTTACCCTTTTGGGCAGAAATTTGTTGAATTCATTGTGAGATCTTTTGTATCGTTGCCAACACCAGCCGGACATGGATGCCACTTGAAGAAATGCAGCTTTCTCTCTGTTAACGGTTACCTTTTTTGACCATTATGTGGCTTGCTATGTCCTTATGAAAAATTGTTTTAAGAATTTTGAAATATGCAATGGCCTGCTTCCCTGTTTAAAATTTCTAATCCTAACTGAATTCTGCATTGTACCTCCATTTTCTTTGCTATCAATAGAGTTTAACATGCTGTCCTGCATTGGCTTATCCTACATTTCGGATGTAAGGAAATCAATTATAAAGACTTGAGAGTCGCCTCACTAGCAGCATGAACTGTCCTGTTCCTTTTTTTTGGGCTGAAGTTCCAACAGATTAGAGCGTTACATAAGTGTTTTTTCCATGTGACTTTTGATGTGATTTTGGCCTATAAGATTTCACAATAGTCACCTATTGAGGGAAGTAGTGGGATTAGTTTGTGATGTGGCATGATGAGGAGAGGTCATGATATTTGACTTGGGGAGATGGCAACTCACTAACTCCCCATCACAAACAGGGTTAGTGAAGAATTCAAGTTCATCTTTTAAGCACCAAAGTGATCTGAGGCTCCTTAGTAGCTACAAGGACTCTTCACGTTCCTGGGACTTTTGCGAGCACTATGGTCCAATATGGCTGTTTGCTGGTTAATGACCTGTTTGTGTTGCTATTAGTGGTGAGCTGACTTGGACGGTGATTTTGTGGGCTTGAAGGCTTTTGGAACTGCCATTGAGTTTGAATTTTAAGCATCTGTGCTGTGTGACATGATATATGTTTCAGGATTGTGATATCTACACTGGTTGCATCCTAGGGACATCTCAGGATGAGTTTGTATGAAGCATGGCGAGATAACCTGTTCAAGTGGAAAGATTATAATATCCAATGCCACAATGGGTATGGAAGCAGTTTTAATTTACTTTCTATGGACTTGAGCAGGTTCATTTCTAATATCAGTTTTAATTTACTAATATCAGTTTTAATTTCTGCCCATTTCATTGCCTTAAGTGAGAACAGTAGAACACTATGCACTAGGGGTCATAGTTCTTGCCCAATACAAGATCTTGGCATTGCTTGAAGTCGGTTAAGGACTTTTTTTTTTTATTGAAAATAAGGAAAAAGAAGAAGAAAGGGATATTACCTTTATGTTGCCAACTGATGACCATTTTAAGGGTTAGTGAAGAGAATGTCTGCGTGTTATTTGCTGTATTGTTGAGGAGGCAAGCTTTTTGTGGACACCCTTTTTAGTGTTTCGAAGGTTTATTCTTTTGTTATGGGAAGATTAAATGTTAGAAATAAGATTTGTGATGAAGATTGACAAATTTGGGAGCATTCTGCTGTAGTAAACATAATATGACATAAGCTTGCCTAGGCTATTTTCATTAATGTATAAACATAACTAATTTACATTTTAAGCTATAATCCACCAATTGATTATTATAGCTAAAGTGCAATTTTGTATGTAGCTATCCAAGAAGAATTTGGCTGTGTTATGTTGTATACTTCCAAGAATTATTATGACTATACATACAAGTTGATAGATGTTGTGGTAACTTGTGTGAGGACAGAGGACATATGGGAGACTAAGGCTTTTCCAATTGGGATTGGCTTATGGCATGAGTCAATTTGAGGCCACATCTTTTTGTCTTGGATATGGATGAAATTAGTAGGCACATCCAAGACAATCTGTCATGTTTCATACTCTCTTCCAATGATGTATTATTGGAGTAGATAAATGAAGACTTCAATTCTAAGTTGGTGCTTTGGAAGGAGGCTCTGGGGTTAAAGACCTTAGAGTTTATAAAATGAAGACCAAATTCATAGAATACAAGTTTAGTTGTGTAGAACAATGAATAATGGGGACGTGAGGATAAGAATTGAATAGCTATCAAAGGACAATTTCAAATATCTTATATCCATTGTATGGAAAGATGGGGTGATTGATGAGGATATTATTTCAGTTAATCAAAGTAGATTGGATAAAGTAGAGAAGTTCTTCAAGTGTCTTATATGATCGGAAAGTACCATTCAAATTAAGGGTCAGACTGCAAAGTATTTATTAGACATGCCTTTTTGTATGGAGTAGAGCCTTAGGCAATTAAATATCACATGTTGAAAAGATAACAATGGCAGAGATGAAGAAACTAATATGAACATAGGGTCATATAAGGGGATAGGATTCATAATTGTTTGCATCTAGTATATGTACTCTGGCCTTCTCATTTAGGGTAGACTGTAGAGCATTGATAGATCAAGGAATGGATTTGGATTCTGATTGGACAACAGGAAAAGAGACAAAGGACGGTAGAAGCCCCAGGAATTACCTCCAGGTATCAACTCTGAAGTTAACAAGTACTTGAGAAAAATGAAAGAAAAATGATATGTGGAACAAGGTCCATGATTCATAAACACAGCTTTGGGATTGTGTAGAAGCTCTTAGCCGGTCAAATTGAAGAGGAAATACATGAAGGTTTCAGACATTCTGGCTTGATTTGCTTATCATCATAAGTTGTCCTAATAATGGTCATCATAATCACGATATCCCTATCATGATCATACAGTCATTAAAATCATAGTTATACTAGTAGTCACACTAATGGTAGTCATTCTAATCGAAGGCATAATTGGCTCCATTTCCTTTTGTGGCATTTATAAGAAGGCTAATGGCTCCTTCCCTTTGATTGACTGCCTTAGATGGAACTTGATGAGGAGTCCTTTGGGCTCATGATTGCTCATGCCTGTGAACTCCTTAGATTGGGTGACTATGGCTGCATGGTAGTGCTGGTTGATTCGTACATTGTCTATTGGGGTCGCAAAATGCCAACCAACTCCATACATAACAATGGTGCATGATTTGTAGGATGTGACAATGTTATGCTTGTTGCAACCTTATGTGAAATTGTGAGAGCAGTTGCCATCTTTCCGTCAATGCTTATAACAGTAGTTAGTTAAGGAGGTATGACTTCTCTGGAGCTAAGGGATCAGATAGTTTCGAGGGCCATATGATGTTGAGGGATAGAGTAGCTAGAGCTATCTGAGTGGATACTTCAGTGTGTTAAGTAGCTAATATCGAGTTATCAAGGTCGAGTTGCTTCCATGAATGTAAGTCTATGAGAAGCTATGACCACGTGCCATGTTTAGTTGGTGACCTCTTCTTTTGAATGCTGATCATGAATATTTTTGGATTGTATCGAGCTTATGCTTTTCGTGTTGGGCCTGAGTCAGTTTTAGGTAAGCTTGTGTAACCTCATCAACAATGATGTTACATGTGTGAATGTTGGAGTAGCTCTAATGGAAAACAAATAAATTATATAAACATGTAAGAGGTGGTTTGGTCATGTGAGGTATGAATCTTCATGTGCACCAATAAGGAGATGCAAGGGAATGAAATAAGGTCCTTGCAAAGGGGTACAGGTAGACCAAAGAAATGTTTGAAAGAGAAAATAAAATTAAAGACACTAATGAGGTGGTTTGGTTATGTGAGATGAAGATCTTCTTGTGCACCAATAAGGAGATGTGAGGAAACGAAAGAAGCTCCTTGTAGAAGGGTATAGGTTGACCAAAGAAAAGTTTTAAAGAAATTATTAAGCATGATCATGCATATATAGAGCTAACAAGGGAAACTATCAACCATTAAGATGAAGGGAGTGTAGAATCCTTATTGCTTATCAACCTAGTGGGAAAAATGCTTAGTTTGGTTTCATTTGGTCCGATCACTAATAGGGAAGCTGGCATTGGTCTGCTGGTTGCCATAATGGCCACCAAATAACATCTTACTTTGATATTTCCATTTATGTTTGGTGTTAAAGGAGAAAATTTTCCTTTGTAAAGTTTTTTGAAGTGGAGTGCTCCCTCAAGAGGTGTCTTTTTTCTTTTTTTTTCCCCTGGTCTTGGGAGGCTGCCAAAACATTTTAACATTTGCTAACTTTCAAAAAAGGAGGTATTCTCTGTAAACTACATTTGGTGTAGAAAGAGTTAGAACATTTGGTGGACAAATAGAGGGACACTAAAGTAAATGTATCAAGGAGTATAACAATGCCACATTCCTTGTGCCTATATTCGCCCTTTGTAAGTACAAATGAGTTTATGTGAATTGCCTCTAGGATATAATTACTCCTTTGTCTATTTGTATTTTACACTAATAAAATTAAACCTAAAACCTCTAATGAAAGCAAGATTATTTGGCATTTAGCAATTTTTTTGTAGTAAATATCTTGATGCATCTTTGGTGTTTGGATTGTGATACGGATTGTAGAGCCACTCGATCTTCTGCTACAAGTCGAATTGGAGCAGATTCGGTTTTTTTCTTTGTTAACCTGGAATCTACGCACTACAAACTACAAATTAGGGGTCAGAGGATTGGTGGAATTCACTTTTCAGCTTATTCTCTGATACTTAAGTCAAAAATCCTTCCAAAAATATAGAAAGATGTAGGGAGGATGTGAGAGAATACAGAGTTGCATTTATGCGGGGCATGTGAGAGGAGGACTAGGCTCTTGTTGTGTGCCTGACGGGGGATAGCTTAGAGAGATAGAGGATTGGGCTCCGTTTGGATATAAACGACCGGTGGCTCTCTAGGGTTGCACTTAGAGAGTGACTTACTAGGAGTACACTCAGTAAGCAGAGAGTGACTCGCTAGGGGTGCACTCGGTAAGTGGAGAATGAGTTGCTAAGGATGAAGAGGGAAAGAACTGTATCAGGGGAAGAGAGCTTGGTTCTCCCCTTACGCTTCAGGAAGTTGGAGGTTTCCCTTGGATCCAAAAAGGATTTTAAGGTTTGAATAGAGCTCTCAAATGTGCCAAAAAGGACCCCCCTCGCCTTGTGGTGACGAGGAATATTTATAATGCTTCGTGGAGAAGGATTGGTGCCAAAGTTCGGATAGGTGTCGCTTTTGGGTTCGCTGGTCGTTGGGGTATTGACGGGAGTCGCTTTTGTTAGATGTCGTCCTGCGACAGTGAGGGGGCCATGAGTGGTCCTCCCAATCCAGTCATCAGACTGTTGGGGCGACGGCCTTAAGCGGCGCCTATATTCACGTGCTCTGACCGCTGCATGCGCATGCTCTGAACACTGCTGGTTGCTTGGCCAGGTAACTGTGCTTTGCTAGTTCCTGATATGTACAGTGATGGGACATTTTGCACGGGCCAGTTTGCATGCTCCTTTCCGAGGCGCTTCTTTTTAAGGCTTTCCCCATCGGTATCTCTCGTTGCTTTCATGCAGGGCATCACCCGAGTTATGCTTTGCTTAGAAAGATCCTGGGGCAACCTCGAGACTTGGGATCCTCCACGCTCCACTATATGGATCATCCTTCCATTAGCCAAGTGATGCGAGCGATCGAGCAAGGAGAGGGTCTTGGGCCGCCAGGGTGGAGGATCGATGGAAGTCTTTTGGGGCCGGAAGTTGCCATCAAAGCTTGTGTGGACTCCATGCTGCCGTCGTTCAAGATTGGTAGAAAGTTTGGAAGGCCTAAAGCTGCAGTCGAAGCTTGCCATTATGTCCCTCCCGGGGTTGTTCCTTTGTTGTGATGAGGGTGGCTCAGTGGTCGGGCCACTGCCATGTTCCTCTTCCACGCTAGCGTTCGATGGCAAAGCGTCTAGAAGAACTTCAAGGCACAAGCGCTCTGCTCAGCCACCTCAGCCCTGGGAGGAGTGCTTGGTCCTTAGCTCCTTCCATCAGATGGTCGCTTGCGGAGTTTATTAGAGTGGGTGCTTTCGGAGTTCTGTCGGGGTCAGACTGTCGCCGCCGCTATGGGTCAGACTTTACCCTCAGAGGCTACGGTCAGTTTCGGCGGAAGATATCCTGGTGAGTGGCCTTCCCTGCGAGGTTGGTGGCATCCCACCCCTTCCCTGGTCTTCGTCAACCCCTTTCTTCTCCTGCAGCGCTCTGCCTGTGGTCTAGGTGCTTCGATTGGTAAGTAGAGGACGGCCGTCTGGTGCTTTAGTTGCAGCTATCTTGCACAAGTCTGTCTTCCTAGAACAGATTTTCAGGTTGGCACCGTCGGGTAGTTGTCCCATGCATTCCCTTTTTCCCTCTTCATTATGTACGTCCGCTGATGTAAGCTTTGTACTTTATAAAGGAAATTAATGAATGGAATTTCGGAACTTTGTTCTTTCTTTCGCCTTCTACCTTTTGACTTTCCCGTATGACTTTTGCATGGTAGAAATGCTTGCATATAGTCACCATCTGCTGGTCGTCCGCCAACACGATGGTTTAGTTTTATGGGGTCCGACACACAGCAATCTTCCTGGACGCTTGGTTAGGGGACAGCTGGTCTAATCAGCCTCAAGGCTACTGAGTTGGAGACCGTCGGCTGATCACCTCTGGGGAGCGGTGTGCTCAGGGGGCGCCCCTCTTGCCTCGAGGATGGAGTTGCCCGCATCCTTCGGGTGAGCGCTGTCTTCTTGGTGGAGTGCCGAGTTGATGTCGCTGTGGTCGAGGCGCTTTAGGGTCAGTAGCGGACTGGCTTCGTCGATTGAAGGCTGTCCGACAGTGAGAATGGATCACAGGAGCTCTCAGAGGCTCTGGCTCGGATTGCGTCGCTCAAGGACGCGCCCCGGGAGAGCTGGCAATGGCTTGCTAACCTATGGAAAACATGTCCGTGACGGGGAGAAAACGTAAGGCCAGGTCTTGGCCAGATTGGGGTGCCCCTGATCGGTCTGTGCTATCAAGCAGTCTTTTTGGAGACTTAGGGACTTCATGCTATTCTTCCTGTTTTCAATAATGTTGGGGCCACCCTTGCCCGGAGGAGGTGGCCCCATTGTTGAAGGGGTGATTTTAGGAGGGTATCCGTTTCTGCAGGCATATAGTCTCCCTGGCTGCTTCAGACTTCTCTGCCGGCTACCTTGATGTGAGGAATGCTTGAGCCAGATGACGGGAGGATCTCATCGTTTTCTCGAAGGAGAGGTCGCGCTCTTTAGGGGTTGATCGCTCCGGGTAGCCTGTAGGTGGATGTAGTTCCTTTGTTTTGTTCTGAGTCCGCTAGACATTGTCATTGTATGATGTAACCTTTAATAAAATAATGTAACGATGTTGATTGTTGTGACTATATTTTCCTCGTGTGATGAGCTCTCTTGCCCAACTTTTGCTTTGACTACTATCACATGACGTGCGCTATTAGCCTTGACATTGTCTTTTTATCACTCAACCGCCATTGTCTAGACCGTGCGAGCCGCCGGGGCTTGGATGGCCGAAGAGTTCTGAGGATGCTGCTAGGGCTGCTGTGGGGTCCCACTCTAAGCCCCTAGTGTTGGAGGCTTTGGAGGTAGAGGAATCATTGAAGCCACAGAGGTTGCAGGGGCATCTCCTTCGGTTCCTCGTAGAGTTAGGGTCTTGACGTTGGGTAGGGATATGTCTCCTTTGGCAAGCAATTTGACTAATTATGCCAGACTTTCCAGCCGCTGTTTTCCATTTGATAGGTGCCGGTGCCAGCAGGAGTTGGAGTCGAAGATTTCTCCAGGAGGTTCGTCTGACCACTGCCTTTTCCCCAGGGGAGCCCCCGATCGGAGAGTGGTCTCCCTTTTCTCGGTGCTGATGGCCCGCCCTGCATTTATTCAGTTTGCGACGGGGTAAGTAGGCCAATGTGATCACCTTTGCTGGCACCGCTGCTCTTGGGGGCGATTTTTGCCTCCCTTTCTCTTCTTTCTTGTTTTTTTGCTGGGCGCCCTGGTCCTCTCATGCTCATTCTCCCTTGAGAATGTCGTGGCATGGTAGTGGGTGAGCCTTGCTCAGGGTGATGAGGTTTTTAGGCTTTGGCCACCTGGCTCTGGCGGAGTTGTAGGTCATCGCCTGCATGTTGCCACTTTGGCTCTCTATCTTGTTCAGAGGATGCTGTTGCCCGCATCCATCTGAGCCTAACCTGCCGACCATGATTGGTTGATGATGCTCTTGCATAATTATGTATTTTACAGATTGGTGCCCTGGATGAGGTTTGTTAATTACATCTCATACTCTTAGAGTTGGAATATCAAATGAAGAAACCCAAATTGCAAGCTAGTTGGTGAACAACCTTGGAAAATAAAGTGATATAAGGGATATCATAGGGTACAGGCACTGTGAACTTTAATTTGTTTTGCAAAAATTATGAAGCTATTATAATTAATCCAATTTTTATGATTATGAATATGTAGTTTTTCTCATGTTTGCCTGTTCCTCGGAGAAAGGCGATCAAACAATTTTCGATAATGGTCCCAACATCATATGCTTCATGCTCATGTGAAATTGCTGATATTATCACATGGATTATATATTCCAAGCTAAAGTTGATTGGACCAATTTCCCTTGACCAGAGGGTACAACATGTAATTCATCTATTAGAATATGTACTCCTATATTTGTGCTACTGTACTATCGAGAACTTTACAGTCTTTTTCAGGTGATTTTTTAACCATATATATGTTTATTCATGAAAAATTGACAGAAAAGTGCTATGGTATATGCCAGAATTCTTGATTATCATGGGGATGATTGGTGTTTTTATGTTTTAGGGCAGATGATATTTCCCTGGATTTGCATGTGTCGTGGGTACATGTGCCTGCGTACATAGAATCTTAATGCATTCCTGATCATTGATTTAAGCAATTTCTTAATTCTGCTATTCTGCAATATTAAATAGGACTGCGTTATGATCGAGAATGGATTCTCAAAAGTCCTAGTGGGGAAATTCTTACCCAGAAGAAGGTGAATTCTGCATGTGTCCATGTTTTACAGAAATAGTTTTCATTTGCTGACTTATCTGTGTTGTACATTTTGATGCTCAAAGTGTATCTGTTCATTCGTGACTTGTCCATATGTGTGCTTGTCATTGTGGAATGTTGCATTTGTGGCACTATTGCATTGTTCAGTAACAGAAAATTTTCAAAAGAACATGCAAACCATCTCTTTAACATAGAGCTGATTTTTCTTTATGATATGGAATTTGTTATGGCCTTCAAAAAGGGCTTAAAACCGTCTGACTCTGAGCAAGATTTCAATGTTCTTCGAGTATTTTTATTGAAGATATTTCTTTAAATATACTGTTCTTGCATTTGACAATGTTGGACATACATAATAGGAACATCTAGTTGTGTCAGGGAGATAATTCCAGTGTATTATAGCATTCACCCCTTGCTTCTATTGCTTGGTGACACGTTAAATCCATGCAGTTCATCATTTTCATGCAATGGGTTTGATGAGCCAATTTCTCTCCTTCCCTTCTCCCCTGTTGTTAATGGGACTTTGAGACAATTGCTATGGTAAGTCACATTATTCGTAGCAGACAATTAGTTAATGTGTTTAAAAGTTTTGGTCTGTAAGAAACTTCACAATCTATAAAGGATGCATGCCTGTGAGCATAGTAAAGCTGTGACCTGTGTGAGACAATTCTGCCTGTATTTTACTTTTTGACCTGCTGAATTCCATTAATCCATTGCCATATACATCCCCTTTCAAAATTTGATTGCTATTTTCTGGTAATTCCCTTCTTCAATGCTGGTGAGAAATCATGTTCCTTTTGCTTTATCATATTATTTAACTCTTTTTGAATTTATGGTGATCGAGATGAAAATTGGATGATGATTTAATATTATATTATAGGATATCCTTATTGTTCATTTGGTCCCATCAAAGGTAGTTTATGCAAAGGGTAGGATTACAGTGGTAGGTTGAAACAGGGGATTTCAATATTGTGGCCACTAATTGACATTACTTTTTCAGAAGTACTGATTATTATTTAATGTTGAAATAGATCACTGGAGAAAGAAATCTCTCTCTGTAGACTTGAGGAAAACATAATGCAAAGTCTCTAATGGCCTTCAAATGTTTGGATATACTTTTATACACTTGGCAAATAAGCTTGGTTTAAATTCATTACTCTTACAAATGATATTCCATCCAAATTGTCAAACTAAATTGAAGAATATAAAATCGAATGAGGCTGGTCATTGATTAAATTTCTATTCAGTTAACGCCTGGAGTCTGTTTATGGTTCTAGGCATGCTATTTATGAATTGCTTCTCTTGGACGATGTAGAAATCATATCTGTGCATCATCTTGGATGCTGCTTGCCCTTTTTCTTGGATGAAATTGTCTTTTGTTATTTAATTTACCTTATATTTGTTTTCTAGGTTCCAGAAATGTGCCTTATTAGTACATTCATAGATCTTGGTCGTGCAGTATTGTTTGTAGAGTCGCCACGTTGTACAGAAAAGCTGCGGATTAGCCTTGAATCAGATTTATGTTGTCAAAGAGATGTGATGGATCTCCATTCCCAGAGGTATTGACTGCTGTTTCAGAAAACTTGTTGGCTCTTTCTTTTTCAAATATTGGCCCTTTTTTCGTTTACATTGAAGTATAGTTAGGTCCTTGTTAGAAACAGCTGGAACTTTATTATGATGTTTTGCCTTTTATTTGACTTCCATTTGTCTGTCTATGGCTTGTGCACCTTTGGCACCTCACATATACATACATATATTCCTTAGTAATGATAACAAAAGAAAAAGAAAACTTCTTATAAATAATTTGTGTTACTTCAACACCATCACAGCAAGAATATGCCAGTGGAATTTCTTGTAATTATAGCTAGGAATTTGAAAATAGTGTTATAGTTAGATCTATGATTCTCACCTGTACACGAGAAAATGCTTGGTTTCTCTTGGGTTGCTCTTAATTAATGTTAGCTTTTTTTACCTGACAACTGAACTCAAGTGATGAAAGGAGAAATGTAAATATTCTCTACTATCTGGATCCGTTTATGTATTGAGTTGGGGATGCCCTTCCAAGAAGTAGATTGCACCTGAGCAACACAGTCATCTGGTAGTGGACAATGGCGAGAGTATTTCCTGGAAACATTGCTCCATGTTGGTGCCAAAATAAAGCGTCGAATGAGTGATGGTTCCTAAATCACTGTATGTAGCTGATAAAGAAACTAGCTAAGGATACTAGGTTCAGATTATTTAATTGTCTTTTGGGAAACATATTGTTATTTTAAACATTATGGAGTTGAATGTGATGCTGGAATGAAAATCAATATAATTTACAAACAAAGTACCAATTAGATGTGCAATTGTACATAAAAAATGGATTTCCAATTCATGATACTTTCAAAATGCAAGGCCTTGGGAGAACTAGATGTAACAATTCATATCCTTGCATTGCACTGCATTCCAGTGAGGATGTCTCAATGACTTGAACCTATGACCTCCTTGCGCGTTGATATTGGCAAATTAACATGTTACTAGCATGGATACCTATATTTGTTGTTACTAGAATGGGATACTTACATTTGTTGAGGCTTTTGACTTTTAGTTACCCTATTTGTTAACTGTGAAGGAGAAAGATATGGACAGGATGAAGGAAATGATATCAAATAATAAGGAATTCACATATGGGCCACGTAAATGGTTATATGGGTTAAGTTAGCAAGGGTCATAAGAGGATGCATGAAGGATCAGGGTTATGTGATAGGATCAATGTGAAGTATTATTTTATGTTCAGTTTGATACTCGCTGTTTTGCTCTTTTTGCCAAATCAATAAAGCACTCAAAAGCATTGTTGAACATCAGGGGGGGTGACATCCACAAGTGGAGTAGAATTCAAAGGCATCTTTTTCTTTCAATTAAAAAGATAGATCATATGGCATGCAAAGATCGTGAGGTCATGACAAGGCAGAGACTACACAATGTTAGGCATAGGCATTGAAAATTGGTGGAAAGGTCAAAAACAATAATATACAGTTGTGCACCAGTCGTAGAATTTGACAGCAGATGTCTTGATATAAGGTAAGAATAGAACTACAAAGAGAAGAGATTTAGAAACCCAAGATGTAGTATCTCTCCTCTTATCATATAAAAGTTTGATGATTGATTCCATTATCATCTCTAGGCCAACATGTGAAGGGGATGTTCCTTTTGGTATAGCCTTGGCTCACTTATTTCATCTCTCTTAAGTCTTACCTCCATCATGCTCCAACATCAAGTTCCTAATTATTTGCTTGGTTTATTCTTATCTCTCCTCTTGTCAAATGAAAGTTTGATGATGTATCCCATTTTCATCTTTTGGCCAACATGCAAAGGAGATGTTCCTTTTGATATATCCTTGGCTCACTTATGTCATCTCTCAAGCCTTACCTCCATAGAGCATCAACTTCAAGTTCCTAATTATTTGCTTTATTCCTTTTCTTTCGCCCCCTTTTTTTTGCTTCCGATATATATCTTACCTATACATATTGTTAATATTTCTAATAAAGATATGACCATAACCAACACCTATTCTGATATTTTCATTTATGCTCTGGATACATAGTTCTTATGGAATCATTATATTGTTTAGCATCTGAGGATTTTGGAGGTGATTTAGGAAAGACTGGAAGCCCATCCTATTTAGCTGTATTTTTCTTCCTTCCCATTTATCTTTCAACAAGGATTCTTATCCTCTCATTTGTATTTGTTTCCCTTTGGTTTTCCTTTTCTTTGGGTTGTTTAGTGGCATTTATTTTTCACTTTTTTCAACATTTTATGCATACATCTCACATCCAGATATCCTTATAAACTTATTTCCATCTATTTATTTCGTCATTATTTTCTTCGCATCCATTTAGAGATACTAGTTAGGCCTTTCATTTATATGTAGTTTTTTGAAGCTTTTCATTGCATCTAGAATGATGTGCAGTGTCAAATTTGAACAGAAAATAATGGTTACTTTGAAAGCCAAATAGATCATCTGTCAAGTTGTTGCAATTTTTCTCTTTTTGATGGGATGCTACCATGTTTGACCACTATTGAATATCCGTTTTCCCCTGCTAATCCACATTATGAATATGACCGATTACTTGAAAAACTCTTGATCTTATTCACAAAATTGTGTTGATTTGACAATTTTGTTTTCAACTGTTATTTGCCTCAATTTTAGTCTAATTTTACTGGGCTAAATCTATAGTTAATCATTGTCAGTAGAAATCAACTCGTTTAAACACTAATTCCAAAATACAATGATAATTTATAATAATTTTAAAACAAATATTTCCCAATAACAAAGAACACTGACCACCTAGTGCCATTGCCCCACCCATGAGTCCAAATCCCTACAACCACTCCCTCATCCTCCTGCCCTTTTTTGATGACCGCTGGAAGCTACAAAACCTCTGGAGTGCTAGACAAGACCTCTTAAAACTTTAGATGGAATAATACCTCTTAAGAGTGCCTAGCATAACAGTAAGGTTGCTCAATTATTATTTTGAGGTCACATGTCAAAACCACTAAAATAGTTTCTTTACAACTAGGAAATAAGGTTGAGTATATCTAAACCTCCCTAGACCCTACAATATAGGAGTTTCATGTACTAGGCGGCTCTTGTTTTTAAGAATACTATTAATTTCTCCAACGGAAGAATAACTTTTAAATTTTCAGACCTAAAGCTTCAGGATAACAAGAGACCTTGTAAGATTTTAGCACATCCAAAATTTTCTGTGACTAAATTTTTAAGATTACAGACCCTTTAAGGAGAGATCAATGCTTCATTCTTTGTAGTTCATTTTGTTTATTTTTCTAGATAGAGAAAATTAAATATGTTCATGTTGTGTAATAAACATTTCAGAATTCAAAAAATAAGCTTTAAACCACTAGGAATTATAAAAATGAGTAAAGGTGAAAATTATAATAAATTGATGGAAATATCGGCTGATATAATACATATCGGTTGATATTTATCGGTATCGGGGCCTCCTAATACTAATATTTTCCGACACAACAACAATATCACGATATGTTTTTGTATTGGCTCACAAAGTCGATATATCAGCCAATATTGTCATCATTTTACGATTTTTAAATTTTTTTCGTCTAATATATCAAAAAATAATTCATGTTATCTAATAGGTCCGATACTAATATGACCGCAATTAATACCGGTACTATTATTTTTATCCATTACCTCTACAATATAAGTGAATTTTTAACTTCTAAGAAGTTTACTGAACCTAATCCAGGTTAACTACAATTTTTGTTTAGGTTTGAGTTTGATTGATTTGGAGAAACACTTTATTTTTGAATTGAATAATCAGAATCAAACTGATGGACGAGGTGAAAATTTGCAACCCTGAGGTCTTCACAAGATTTAAAGAACGCCCTGGCCTTCCAAATAAATTTAATGAAAGTAAAACAATGATATTTAGTCCCTGATCTCTTTTATATATTAGTTATTTAACTATTACACAGTTGAGTTGACATTTTCTCTTTGCATTACATGGACTATTTTTATGATTGTTTTTTCATTTCACTTTGCACTTGTTAGATTTGTTTTTCCCTTTTGTTGCTTTTTGTGCAGTATTACTATTCCGTAATGTAGATTACAGTTTATCAATCAAATTTATGATTCCTGGTTTAACCTACTATGAATTTAACAAATATATTGAATGAAATACTGAGTCATATGCTTATGAGCACTTGCAACACTGTTCGCAAAGGCTAGAGATCTGAAATAATACTGAATATCTAAATTATATTTCAACTTATTTTCCTGTTACCAGTTGTATTCCAAGTATCATTAGAAAATTTGAGGACCGAATCATTGATTTTGATATCTCCTCTGACAACTGTTGTCCATAACAAGTTGCATCCATCGATGAAAATATTGGTATCAACGTATTGGTATTGCTATTGTTATCTCTTGTAGGTATATCGGTGTTGTACATGTCATGTAATATGTGTTAATATTGAGTATATCAAAAAAATATATTTTTAAAAATCGTAAGTTTGGCAACCCAGCGGTGGTATATCGTCGATACAGGGATATATTGCGATTTTGTTGCAGTATCAAAAATATTGATATTGAGGGCCCAATAATGATATATATTGACTGTTATAAATGATATAGGCCGATATTTTCATCTATGATTGTATCTTGAGTGTCATTAGATCATTGGAGAAACTTATAGCAAAGCAGTTGCTTACATGGCTTGTTTTGACCGTGTATGAACTATTTATTCGGAATTTGTTATATCCAAAACCCTGTTGGTTATATGAACAGGTGCAGTGTGTGTGACAGCTATGTTCTCCCTCTTATAGTTGTGCCCTATGAAATTAAATTTCCCACCAAAATGTTATTCTGAGAGATGCAATCGCATTTTGCTAGATATGAGGTCCATTGTTACGATGAGGAAATTGATTGTTGGTTCAGTAATGCAATCGGTCGCCCTTGCATGCTATACAGATGCTCAACTCCACTATATTGCTCAATTAAGGGGGGAACTGCAGGCATGTGCAGAGATGTGGAGACCATGTTGAATTTTGTAAATGAAGCCCAGTTCTTATTATTATCTGAAGCAAGCTTGTCAGATCTCAACATCAAATTACGCTCAAGTATGTTTTGTTAAACATTCTTCATGATATTTTAAACTCTACTACTCCCTCCACGTGTTTAAGAGTTCTTTTTTGCTGTTGAACACAGTTCTTTTGAGGTAGTGAGCATATTGTGGAGCTTAGGGCATCTACTTTGGGCTTTTATGTAAGAACTCCAATAGTGTCATTAGCTTTTTAAGGTTGTGAATTATGAGAATTCAATGGCAGTTAAAAAAAGAAGTTAACAATTCAATGTATCAAATCTCTGTATTCTTCAGTGTGTCAGAACTGTTTCCCTTGACAAAAGATTTAAACATTGTCTTAAATACTGTTCATGATTCACCTCTCGCATTATTTTGATATATTAGGTCAAATGCATAGATTTTGTTTACTTTCTTTCATTTTCCTGTGGGGGTGTCTCCCTTTTATTGGTTCTATTTATGGTTTTAGGCTTGATCATTTTCCTCTCAATGGTTTTGGTTCTACCATCTTCAACCTCACCAAATTCAAAATGGCCTTGGGGAACAGAAGTTTACATTCTTATACCGGGTGTAGAATAGATGCTTTCTTCTAGATCTTGGCATGTAAATTTTATGTTTTTGCTGTGTCATCATCCTTGGATTTAATGGAAAGCTTTTCACCTTTTCATTTCTCTTTCAGTTTATGTTGTTATTTCTTCTGTTTTACTGCTCCTTTTTAATTTTGGGGAGAGAGTTGGATACCTCCATTTCCTATAACGTTTCATGTGTAACGGATTAATTATTATCCAATCAAATCCATTACCATTTCCCTATGTGAAGATCCTGATGGTATGGCTTTCCTCATGTTATCCAGCATTGCAAACATAATACGTTGACATTTGACTTGTAGTTTATTTACTTGACTTTCATTGTTTTAGTGATTTATTAAAAGTTTCATCCTCTTGATTGAATTTATGATCTTCATCAGTAGATTCATTTCCTGTTTGTTTACCTGATTAAACTAGAAGTTACAAAGAAACTATGCAGAGCAGTTACTTGTTTTCTTTGTCTACAGATGCAACAAAATGTATTCATGGACCACCACTACAAGTTTCTGCAATGAGATTCCGTCCCAACCTTGTCATATCTGGAGGAAAGCCATATTCTGAAGATGGATGGAAAAGAATAAAAATTGGAAATAATTACTTCACAGTAAGTCATGAATACTTGATTAGAAAGATAAACTTCACAAGATTCTGGCTAACTTAGAAAATTAGGCGATATGGCTGTAGAGGAAGTACATAAAACTGTTGTTTCAAGTGCTTACATAGGAAAACTGAGAAAGAAAGGTTAAAATAAGAAAAAATTAATGTTTTGAATTGAAACTTGATAATCTGTTTATGGAAGTAATCCTTGGTTTACTGTACCAAACAAAATGTAAAATGGTCATAGTGATAATTTTTCTTGACTTTTAAGTTGTATCTTTGTTAATGTTTTAGACTTTGTAAGTTGATCATGAAAAATGTGTTAATGTGCAAAAATAACTGAAAACATCTTCTGGTTTATCGTCACATACAGCTTCATGAATTAATGAGCTAATAATGAATTTAGGTCCCTATTTGGACTTTGGAAATCCGGAGAGTAACATTGAAAAAAGATAAACAATTAACATTTGTCTGCAAATGAGTTATATCTTAATCACATTTTCCTTCAAGCTTGTCTTTGCCTTCAACTAGATCCAAACAGTGGCATTTGGCTCATAAACTGTATAATGCAATGTAGTCTTACCGGTTCTTTTGCATTTTACAGTCATTGGGCGGATGCAGTCGATGCAAGGTGGTAAATGTTGATCATCACGGAGGACAGATTCAGAAGTCAAATGAACCTTTAGCAACCTTGGCATCATACAGGAGGGCAAAGGTGGGATAACAGAAAATTTCTTACCTCTAATATAATTATCCGGTTCCACTTGAATTATCCTTTGGTTTCCATACATGACCCGAAGATATGTGGTGGAAGCAGGGGAGGATTCTTTTTGGTATATTATTGCGACATGAGAACAGCAATCTGTCAAGCGAGGATGTGGATTCATGGCTTCGAGTCGGGCAAGAAGTTCATCCCGAAACAAGGTAACTTGGGTACTCTTCATCTGTGATATGCTGTATTTTCCATGCCATACTAATTTGGACATATTTGAGAAAGGAAGAAAGGGAATAGTTTTGCTTGCTTACTGGGTAGGACACAGATTACAGAATCATAAATGCTGTAACTAGGCAAATAGAGCGTGAAATCCAGCAGGGAAAAACTGGCTAAAAGCTTCACGGTATCCCCTCAGGGTAGCTCTTAGTTCCTTTCATATGTAATTTACATGCAAAGCAGAATAATTATAGCAACAGTAAATGTAATTTAATCCTATTTTCTCAACTCATTTAATAACCCGGCTTCGGAGCCTTCATAATGCAACTTCATATCGTGAGATCTGCAGTTGTCTCCTCCATTCTATATATGCCACAACGTTCCTCTTTCTTGTAGGATTTATTTGATGAGTATGCGATTACATAATATTTGACCTTATTACTGTAGATGAAGCTAGACCTGACCAACCCAGCCCAGTATATTTATTTATAATGCTCTTGCTCAAATTACTGAACATTGGACTTTAATTTTATAGGTGTAATATTTGTGAGTATATATAAATTCTTTGAAAATGGAAAAATCACCACGGACTCTCTCTCCGGCCAGATGATATTTCATAGCATATTTTTTAGGTTTTAGCCCAGTTTGAGCCAAATTTTGATCTGGGTGTAGATGAGTCTCGGCAATGTTTAGCTATTGAAATTCGCTTGGGATACAAAGATCCGGCATAAATTAGATGGTATCCTGAAATCAAACTATAAGGGATTGTATTTTATTCACCGTATCTTATGCAATCAAATATCGAAGAAGTGTGAAGCATGCATGATGGATTGAAGTTTTCTATAAAGATGAAAAAATGGTGTCCGATCATAGCATTAAAGGAGTCTAGCTTCTTACGATGTAGTCACGGTGAAGTGAGCTTCTCGTATCCACAATTTCCTAGGAGGTGTGTGAATTTATTTAATTTCTCCCTTTTTGGGTATAAATTTTTTCAAACCGGATGAAAACATATGTGTCAATGGATCATACGTTACTTAAGAAGCTTAATTTGAATAAAGGTTTTTTAAGTGTAAAATTCTAGCTGCTTTTGTCTAGTTGGGCAAGCAATGTCATTGAGTGGGGACATGATAGAGAGTATTAGTAATGGTCTTCTTTTAATCGTTCAAAATGGCCCCTCTAAAATTACATAAAAACATGGACGACACGGTAAGACAAATTTTGAGTTTGATTTCTTTAAAATTATTTTTCATTTAATACACTGAAGAACAATGCTTTTTATACTATAATTTTGAATTCTAAAGGAGGTTCCAAGAAACGATAAATTGTGTAGTTTATTTATGTAATGCAAATGCCTCCCGAATAGCAACTTATGTGAATGTAGAGTCGAGCCGAGATTTTGCCCTTTTAGCATTGATGCACTGAGCCTCCCAGCCTCTATTCTTATGAAAACAGTGAATATCCCATATCAATTATTTCATATAGTTAGTAAAACAGTAAAGGCTACCTGCTCAGCTCCATTGTCAATATGATTAATGTCCTCTATCATTAGGATTAATATCAGGGTCCCCTCGAAGTCCATTGATTTTCAAGAACTAGGTTTATTGAACGAGCAAGAAAATTTGAGGGATGCT